>CP139509.1:426962829-427196809 GCA_021014915.2 Artemisia tridentata subsp. tridentata
AAATCGAAAAGATAACTTGGGAAAAAGAAATTTCAAAATATAAACACATACCTCCCGAACGCGTCCATGTACGTGTCGATCTCAGGACTGTTGTGAAGTACATACCATATCACTCTCTTTATTTCTTGGAGACCTAACCCAATCAATGTCTCTTTACCGGACTTGGTACATAGTGATCGGAACACCTGGAAATCACTTGTTGGGCGAGGACGGTCCTGAGATGCAGCGGGACGATTAAATTTTGTCCCAACACCACGAAAATAACGAGAACAGAAAGTTAATGCTTCGTCTGCAACATAACCCTCCGCTATTGAACCCTCCGGCTTAGCTTTATTTCGCACATAGTTTTTTAGCTTTTTCATGTATCTTTCAAATGGATACATCCACCGGAATGAAACATGCCCGCCTTCAATAGCCTCTTCAGGTAAATGCATAACCAAGCGAATCATAATGTCAAAAAAAGCAGGAGGATATATTTGCTCTAGACTGCACAAAATATTGATCAACTGGACTTGAGCTTTCTCCATGTCTTTATCCATGTCTTTCTCCATCAAAGTTCGGGCACAAATTTGCTTAAAGAAAAAACAAAGCTCGATCAATGGTGTATAAGTCTGTGTGTCCAAGTATTGCTGAAGTCCATAAGGAAGTAACCGTTGCATCATTATATGGCCGTCATGAGACTTCATGGCCGTTATACTGTTATCATCTTTGGTCACTTTTGACTTGAACTTGGATCCGAACCCATCTGGTAGTTTAACTGTTTTGATGTATTGACAGAAGAGTTTTATTTTATCGGGTGTGAAGGAGTACTTAGCATGAGGCTTCGAGCACTTCCTGTTTTGTTTGTTTCCGAGCCACAACTCCTGTCGAATGCCCAGAGCTTGCAAATCTTGTCTTGCCTTAACGGTGTCTTTAGATTTGTCATTCATTAACAAGGTGTTCAAGATACTCTTCAACACATTTTTTTCGATATGCATGACATCCAAATTGTGTGGTAGAGAAAGAAAAGACCAATATTCAAGATCGTAGAAAATAGACCGTTTAGTCCAGTTTAGCTCGACTGTATGATTACGTTTTATCTTCCCACCCCCATAATCTGGATGTTTCCCCGGCACACGTGTGGGCAATGTCGCTAGTTGAGTCAAGATATCAACCCTGGTATCTTTTCTAAGAGGATCTCTATCATCGGTTTTACCATTGAATGTCGTATAGTCCCTCCTCCACTTATGGTTTTTTTTAAGAATCTTCTATGACCAACATAAGCTGTTTTGCTTATCACACGCGTAGCCGGAGTGTCTACTTTGCATGTAGGGCAAGCGTAGTAACCTTGCCCTTGCCAACCAGACAAACTACTTCGAGCAGGAAAATCATTGATGGTCCATAAAAGCATCGCTCTCATTTGGAATTGAGTGCCTGTAGCAGCGTCCATAGTCAAGACACCTGGTTTTTTCCATAATTCCTGCAGGTCATCAATCAAGGGCTTCAAGTAAACATCAATGTCCTTCGCTGGTGATTTAGGGCCAGGAATCAACAACGTCAGCATCAAAGAAGTCTCTTTCATGCATAACCACGGAGGCAAGTTGTATGTTGTTAATATGACCGGCCACATGCTGTAAGTCTGACTAAGGTTGCCGAACGGATTGAAACCATCAGCAGCCAACCCTAATCGAACGTTTCTTGGTTCTATAGCAAAATCCAAATATTTATTGTCAAACTTCTGCCATGCTTTACCATCAACCAGGTGTTGCATCTTACCGTTTTCTGTAGACTTTCCAGTAGAATGCCAAGTCATATGTTTTGCAGTGTGAATAGACTTGTACAAACGTTTTAGTCTAGGAATGATAGGAAAGTAACGTAACACCTTGTTAGGAACTTTCTTCCCCGTTGTGTTCTTGTCTTTCCATCTACTCGTTTTACAGACCGGACAATACTCCAAATCTTTGCCATCATCCCCCCGATATAGAAAGCAATCATTTTCACAAGCATGTATCGACTCGTACCCTAACCCGATCTTTTTAAATGTCTTCTTTATATGATAGTATGACGGTGGGAGATTGTAACCTAACCTGGGCGGAAATACCTCCTGGAGAAATTTTAGCGTTTTGTTAAATGAAGTATCACTCCATTTACCGCTGACCTTGAGATGCGTAAACTTTGCCATAAAATCCAATGTTGTCATAAAGTCACAACCCGGGTACAGAGCCTGGTTGGAACTTGCAAGTAACTCTTCAAACTCGTTAGGCAGAGGAGGTGTCGCTGCTTGAGTCGGCTCGTTACTTGTCTCGGCAATATTTCCATGAGTCGGCTCATTATTCGAAAGAATATCAAGAATATCATTTTGATCATTATTCGGAAGGCAATCCTAACCCACTCTTTGAATGATTCGTCTCATATATGAATGCGTATAACTGATTTATTATTTGAGAAAATTTCGGCAGCATTTCCCCTCAACTCCCCAAATATGTGCATTAAAGACATATTCATAGGAGTAAAGGAGAAACATTGTCGAAATCATCTCAAATAGTAAATCAGATATACGCATCCATATCCTAAATGAGACAAAACATTCAAAAAGCAGTCCCAAACAGGGGTGATTAATCTTTTTGAGTATATATTTCCGAAGGAATATTTGTGAAAATATTTCCCCGGGTCGTTCTCCCAACGAAGGTTTGACGGCGTTTAAGTCGATTCGGTGTCGTGAAAATGTGAAGTGAATAAGTGAACGTGAAAGTTTATTTTGGTATTGATTACACTAAAATATGGAAAATTAAAAGCAATCTACGTTATCAAAATAAATGCACACAAAAAGAAATCAAATAACGCAAATCCCGGGCTAATCCCGAGATTATAAAAACTAAAAGTGAAGAAATAAAACTAAAAGTGAATAAATGCAAAAGTAAAAACCTAAGGGACTGAAAATGTACTTTATTAAAACTAAATTTTAATAAAAGAAAATAAAGAAAAAGTTTATAAAAACTAAAGGGACTGAAAATGTAATTTAGAAAAACTAATTTATAAAAGAAAATTTAAGACAATAAAAGTTCTATAAAAGTTGAGGGACTAAATTTACAAAAACTGAAACTAACTTAGACTAAATAAAGAACAGGGACTAAAATAATAAAAAAAAAACAAACTTCTTTATAACTAAAATTACTCAGCCACGAATTTAACTCAAACAGAAAGTCTAGGGACCAAAAGTGACAACTAACAGAAACTTATTAAATTTTCTAAATTAGAAATCAAGCTAACTAGCTCTTTTCAACAGCTCATAACAAACTCAAAGCTTAACCGATTTTTAAAATAAAAGCTGTTTTGAAAAGCCCAGTAAGCATAGATTACTATTATCCAGAAAACCCTATAACAAAAACTTGTTTGCTAGGTTGATTTTGGCCTAGATCAGCAGTCTAAATCCACACAAAATTGGTGCACATTTGCATCCAGATCAGGTCAACTATGGGGGTTTTACAGGTAAAAAATAAGCTTAAGAATAAGTCTAAAAATCAATACCAGATAGTGAGCTCATAGGCCACTATATAAGCTATCTTAAACCCAAAAAAAAAAAAAATTAGAATATAAATTTCTCTGTATAAGCCAAATAACTAGCTAGATCAGCAGTGAAAAATTACTCAAAGCGGCTGCACTTATTTTGACAGTAGAAAAGTGGCGCAACATATATATATATATATTTTTTTTTCAGTACTACTTTAATCCAATCCCAGCTTTGCAACTTTTTTATACATAACTGAACCTCACACTTTGCTGCGATAAAAATCCTAAAAAGCTTCTTACAAATAGCTTCTAATAATAAAAATGGCTTAAGTCCTAATGTAATTTACTCTAAGCTGATGCCCAACTTAAACTATTAAAACTATACTACTTTTAAACTTAACAAAGAAACAATAGCAGCTAAGGATAAAGAACAAACAACTATAAACTACTGAATCTCATAAATCAAATCTACACTAAAATTCATCAAAAGCTTATTGAAATTTGTAAATTAGATACTTACTAACCACCCTTAGCATGAACAAAGGGTTTTCCACAGAAGCCTGTCTTTGTGACAGGATAAGGTCTTCCTTGGCTACCTTAACTAGTCAGAATAAGCACCCCAATAAGCAACAAGTTATTTGATTATTATATATTTTTTATTTTTTTTTTTATTTTATTTTTTTTTTATTTTGAAACAATAGACAATGAAAGGAACTTGTGCTGAATGAAAAGAACTTTGATAAGTAAATGAGTATCAAAAACAATAAGCTAATAAGCAGAATTTAAAAAGCAAATTTAAGGCAGGAAAATAAAATTTTTATTAAAAACTTTAAAGGAAATTACATTAAATTGAAAACATTACATAAGCTGTTTAACCTATCATCTACTCAAAAAACTACACTACTCCTAATAATCTAACTACTAACACTAACTAAAACCTAACCAAAAAAAAATCCGTGAGCTGAGGAGGCTATTTATAGCCTCGGGGTGAAGCTTCTAGGTCTTGCCACCTTGGCGATCCGTGTGCTATCTCACCTCCAATCCACCCTTAGATCATCCTTGCACTTCAATCTTTAGTTCCCACCGTACGATCAAATTTGTGACGTGGTTCGACCAATAGCCTGCCCCCACGTGTCCCTGGCGGTGTCAGATGCTTCCAGAAAGACCCAATCATTGGATAATTTATTTAGTACGAGGTAATTGAGCGTAAATAGTAACTAGGGTTCATCGGTTAATATTTGGGGATGGGAAGGTTTGGCGTGTGTGAGTGTGGGGTGTGTGTTATTAGTTTTATTTTTATTCTTTTCTATTTGACCGAATGAATAAGGTTTGACCGGTATTTAGTGGGTCGGGTAGAGGGGAAGGTTGGGCTTGGGTTTAAAGGTTGGGCTGGGGTTATTTATTTGGGTTTGGGGGTTAAGTGTTGGGTAGTGGATTGGGTTAGTTTTAATAGAATCCGGTGTAGGTTTGTGTTTAGTTAAGATTTGGTATTTTAAAATCATAAGGACCAAATGTATATATCTTGAAATCTCAGGGACCAATCTTGCCATATTTTCCAAAGTAGATCCAAGGGATGAAATTGACAATCTCTGAAAATATGAGGACCTCGATTGACTTGTTGACCATAATTTCTTCCCGGCATCGGCTAAAAATAATACTTCCATATCTCGTGCTCGGTTTCCCAGTTCTTTGCTTGATTTTGTCCTTTTCTTTGATATCCGTGCCTGCATATGTAAAAACACAAAAACACAATATATTTGGCATTTTGGTCGGGTTTTTGGTCTATTTGGGTCCGGTTTTGGTCTAGAAATGGTATGTGTTTAAGCACATACCAAGGGGACTTTCCGAAATTAATTTTTAATAAATTAATTCCGGACGGGTTTTCTATAGGATGATTAACTTCGAACGGGGACTTTCCGAAATAAATCACTAAAATCCTAAAACATTCACAAAAGTCTAACAATAATACACAAATTTACTAAGCAACATAAACAGATTGCATTTCTACTTCAAATAACCATACTATATAAGCATATATCAATAACCAACGAAACACAACAATTAACATCTCAAACAACATAAAGTCGCCTTCTTTGCAACTAAATGACCGTCACACTCTTTATGTTACAAGATTCAATCTTTTCAGTTTAAACAATCATGCCACATATTAACCCAGACTTATAATTCAACTTGTTTCTGATTTGTTAAAGATTTCCTGATTAACTTCAAACAGTTTTTATAAGCCTACAAGTTGTAACTCTCTTTACGCATACTTGAGAGATATATATATATATATTCGCAAACATAACTTTCTGATACTAGCGAAACAGCAAATGTAATAAGCAAATTTGTCTTCTAAGAAGAATTCATTGTGGCCTAAAAAACAATTACAAATTACAGTGTAGTAGCAAATCAGCAATGCTACTGGTTCTTTTTCTCGCTATAATGATACTTATTGATGTTATCAGTACATTATACAACTGAGTAATACTATGATGCTATAACTCCACTAACAACAATTTCAAATTCCAGTACCTTAATGGAAAGAATCTACTTTGGTTCAAAACATATCGTGTTCAAAACAGTCTACTAGTTGTAAATCTCTTTATGCATACTTGATATATATATATATATATATATATATATATATATATATCCGCAATATATATATATATATATATATATATATATATATATATATATATATATATATATATATATATATATATATATATATATATATATATATATATCCGCAAACTATCAAATTACACTTAATCCGCAAAGCATAAAAATGAAAAAACAGTACTGATATATAAACAACATACTGTCTCGCTCTTGGGCTGTGGTCTCTCGGGCTGTACGTGGTCTCGGGCTGTAGTCTCAGGCTCGGGCTATATAAAAAGAGAGCACATTAATATATAGGTTGCTTCAAATTAAAGAGGTAAAACTGTTAACGGAGACATGTCGTCGGGATACCAAAAGTTAAAAATAAAATAAAAAAGAGACGACATTACCTATGTCTCGGCTGTCTAACCTCACGGCTCTCGGTCTCGGCTTTTGCTATCAAAAAAAAAAAAAAAAAAAAAAAAAAAACAAATCCAACATATAACCGTTTATCAAGTGTTATAATTAACAAAAAAATCAGAAAAATAACAAAAACTAAAAATACCTATAACCGTATGGAAGAAAAAGTGGGGAAGAAGAGGAAGAATTAAACAAGACAAGGGGAGTTGAGGAGAGAATTAAACAAGAGAAGAGGAGGAGGAGAAGTGGTGGTTTGCAATGGTGGCAGTGGTGGTGTAATGGTGTAGCGAATGTGGTGGTGGAGACTGTGGTGGTGGTGGAGATTGTGGTGGAGGAGACGGTGGTGGTGGTGGAGCAATAATTGTGGTGGTGACTATGGAGACGGTGGTGGTGGTGGAGCAATAATTCGCCGGCGAGGAGCAATAATTGAGGGGAGAAAGTATTTTTGCGAATGCGCCTAAGTGTTTGACCAGATCTACATTTTGTTTATGTTTTAATTATGCCAACGACATGTCGTCTAGAAGAATAGAAAACTTTTTCGTCTTGTGATTTGGCGGGATAAATCAAATATTTGGGCGGGTTTTAACACAAAAATACCGACGACGTGTCGTCGGTATGAGTTGGATATATTAAAAAATTTATTTCTTATAAATACTTTTATTTAATATATAATTAAAATTAAAAACTTTATATTTAAAATTAAATACTTTGATTTAAAATTAAATACTTTGATTTAAAATTAAATACTTTTATAAAAAAAAAATATATATTTAATTTAAGTACTTTTATTTAATATATACTTAAGATTAAAGTTGAAAAGTAAATACCGAAAAAGTAAAAAGAGGATAATAATTTTAGGACGAGAGAGTATTACCTGCTACAATTTCTTGAAAGTTGTAGTCGACAAATACATTCAAAGTCCATGTGATTGGTTCTAGGGTTGCTTTCAACATTGAGTTAAGTATGAGGCCCTCACCTTCTCATTATTGTGTACTATATATATATATATATATATATATATATATATATATATGCCATAACAATTCACGAGATGTTAACTAATGAGCCGAGTTGTTTCATTAGCTTTTCGAGTTGTTTCATTTGCTTGCCGAGTTGTTTCATTTGCTTGTCGAGTTGTTTCATTTGATATGGTTGTACACGAGATGCTAAACGAATGATCCGAGATGGTATGGTTCTACACGAGATGTTAAACGAATGATCCGAGATGATATGGTTCTACACGAGATGTTAAACGAATGATCCGAGATGATATGGTTGTACACGAGATGTTAAATGAATGATCCGAGATGATATGGTTCTACACGAGATGTTAAACGAACGATCCGAGACGGTATGGTTCTACACGAGATGTTAAAGGAATGATCCGAGATGATATGGTTCTACACGAGATGTTAAACAAATGATCCGAGATGATACGGTTATACACGAGATGTTAAACGAATGATCCGAGATGATATGGTTGAACACGAGATGTTAAACGAACGATCCGAGAAATTATGGAACTCGTGCTCAACAACAAAGTTCCAGCTTATCTTGTTCTAGTTTGAAAGATGCAATTCCTAACTAATGAGCCGAGTTGTTTCATTTGCTTGTCGAGTTGTTTCATTTACTTGCCGAGTTGTTTCGTTTGCTTGTCGAGTTGTTTCGTTTGATATGGTTCTACACGAGATGTTAAACGAATGAGCCAAGATGGTATGGTTCTACACGAGATGTTAAACGAATGATCTGAGATGATATGGTTATACACGAGATTTTCTGAAAACTTAAAATGAAAATTTTTGTCAGGTCATTTCTGACGGCGTCAGGATTTATAACCTGACGGCGTCAGATTTAATTTTCAGAAATTTTTGAAAATTTTGTTTTTAAAAAGTTTTTATTAAAATCTCCAACTTATAATCTCCAGGAATCTGCAAAGTTATCATTCCACAAGCATTATATCCTTATATATAGATTTTATCCCGCCGATGTTATGCAGGTTTTCGTGTTTGTTTTCTCAGGTTTAACAGGTTATTTTGGTCAAGGAAATGTTTTGAATCAAGCTTATGGCGATGCATTAGTCATGGAGCTTCAACATTACTTTGGAAGAAGATTTAACCGTATTATTTCATTATCCACCGAGCGAATCAGGGGAGTATTTGATTTCATTCTTTTACTTTTTACTTTTACATCTTGTTATTTGAACATTGGGGACAATGTTCATCTTAAGTGTAAGGGGAGGGTAAAAGTACGATTAGAGAATACTATTACGCTTGATTTTTGTTTGTTTAATAGTAGATGTGTAATAAAACTGAGAGAAATACTTGTTAAGGTAATTTTAGTGCCAAATTTAAAATTTTTTACAACATATAGGAGTGAAACTTTGATCTTAATGAGCGTCTCACGGATAGGAGTTATATGACTAGCACAAAAACCGTACCACTAAAAAAATTTTCCACCCCCAAATATGTGAGGTTCACCCCTAGAATTGGTAGGAAAAGCATTTATGCTATGATGTGTGTACCGGTAGCACTTAGATTCTAGAACTTGCGTTAGGACCATTCCGAGGCCACAAGTGAGACTACATTCGTGGAGTTAGATTTACTACATGATAAGAGGCATTAGGATTAACCCATTGTTTTACACCTGTGTTTTTGTTATAATTACTTCGGCTACATTGGTCAAGTAATTCTCCCACACCCTTTGCGTTGTACTCATTTTTAGTACACGATACCCCTAGTACACCCCTCAGAGCCTATCTTTTCGTTTCGACCTTTAAGCATTTTACTTAAAGGAAGAATTTGTTACACCCCACTAAAATGTACACCCAAATCGCCTTAGCCTACCTTGTATGCACTCATTTTTAGTGCATTATTGTTACAACATTTGTTTAAACCCAAGTTAATTATCTAGTTGATTACATGGTTGCTAAGTCGAGTCATATCCGTGTACATATTGTTTTGGGACGATTGGGACTCATGGGTAAAGTACTAGTGTAATGGAGTAATGGGGAAGAACATCATTTATTACCCCCATATGTGCTAAATATTTTAAAAGTACTCCAAGTTTTTCAATTATCTTAATTCGAGTCATTAGAACAGTTAATTGTAAAGTTATGTAAAAGTTCAAGTGTAAGGGGAATGCAATGCCCCTATGATGTATTATTTTGGATGGTAGGGCAAAAGTGTAAGCAAAAAAAAAAAAAAAAAAAAAAAAAAAAAAAAAAAATCAAGAAAAATAAAAAAAAAAAATGAGAAAAAGAAAAGTAGAAAAAACATACGGACTACCATCCCGTTTCATTTTATGTTTCATTTTATGTTTTTGTTATTTTGTTATTTTGTTTCTAGCTTAAGATTGAGTCGAGTCTTGGCTTAGCAACATTGTATAGTACATGTAATTGATCAAGATCTTTAACTCGCCACCAGTAAAATATCCTTTATCCAACAAAACCGTGTTTTCCTTTTCCCTACACCTCACGTTATAACCCATGTAAAAGCCCTCTTTGATAGTTTATCTTAGGTGCTTACGCCTAGTGGAGGAGGTTTTCGATCCTTTCCCAAGCCTATGGTAATTTATTTGCTATGACAGGTAGTGAGAGATATTATCCGTTTTCATTTATGAGATTTATTTTGATGACACTTGAGAGATGTGAGTATCTAAACACTACTTGTGAGGTGCTAGTTTGTAATCTCCGTGCTTATTATGATTGAAGTGGAACGATTATTTGTTGTAATTACTTTTATGTTTGCATTAAATGACCCCTAACCTGTATTTTGATTAGAATAAAAGCGCATTTGCTTGAGGACAAGCAAATCTCAAGTGTAAGGGTATTTGATGAAGCGAAAAGTGTACCGCTTTTAAGGGGTCATTTAAGCCCTAAATCGTATTTATTTGATCAAATATTGCCCTAAATCGTTCCTTTTGTCATTTTAGGTACTTTTGAGGAGAAATCTGGAAAAGGAGGCATTTTGGACGTTTTTGGAGCATAAAAGTGAAGAAAACGACAAAGTCTCAAAAATCGGCTAAAAGTTACCTTTGACGGCGTCAGATTTTACTCTGGACGGCGTCATGGCTTGGCAAGAAAAGGTGGACGTGAAATTTACTCATGATAAGCCAGTGAAAATTGCATGTAAATTCTGACGGCGTCACGCATTAATCTGATCAAGGGCGTCACGGCTTAATTCAAAGAGGGACGGCGTCACGTTCAAGGTCTGACGGCGTCAAGCCTTGATAAGCCAGAACGGATTTTGGAGAGCTAAAGAGGGACGGCGTCAAGAAGGTCATCCGGGAACCCTAGAAGCGGCGAGGTGACGGCGTCACACTCCATAAGGTGACGCCGTCAGATCCAAAAGTCTATATATAGTTTTCTAATTTTTTGTCATTGAGGGGAGAGCTTAGTGTGGAATTTTTGGGAGAAAACCCTAAGACGATTTTAGCATCTTTTTCAAGGCTTTTTGCCTTGAGATCTTCCATGTTACATTGAAAGATAAGTTATCAATTAATCATTCAATATGTCTATGTGTTGTTTGATTTTATCTTGTTCTTGTCTTTTGTTTAACATGTTAGGCTAGATTTATCTTGTGTTTGCTTAGATCTAATGAAACTTAGCTATTGATTATTGGTTATTAGTGTGTTATTAGTTGTATTGGATGATTGTTTATCTATGTTAGGCTTAAGAAAACTGGCTAACTTCCTATTCGGTAACTTGCTTGAACGTCTTAAGAAACATGAACCAAATGCGTACTAAAGGTTTTTATGGTTGTATTTAATGCACAAGCGAATTCTAGTGATCCCATGTTAGGAGCTTCCTAGCCGGCTCGACATAGGAGTGAAGTAGGAGCTTGTAGAGTTGGGGAAGTACGTACGCCACCCCACGATTGGTATTAAGGAATACATCCGTCATCCACGCAACTAATACACACTTATCAACCGGTAAAAGATAGTTAGGGAGTAAGGAAATCTAAGTGAACACATTTCTCTACACTTAAGTTCTCACCAACATTTTATTTTCAGTTATTTATTTTATTTTATTTGCATTTGTAGTTATTTGGGTTAGTTGACTAGCAACTAATTTCGCCCACTCTTTCAAACCCGAGATTTTACTTGCTTTCATAAAAATATAAAAACATAAAAAAGAATCTTCCTTAACCCTTAGACCTATTAGAGTAGTCTTTCATACCTAACGAACACTATTCCCTGTGGAGAACGATCAATCCCCCGTACTTACCACTACACTATACTACATCGGTCAGGTACACTGCCTGGTGGGGTTGTAAGCCTCTTGAGATCCCTCGAGAGGTAAAACCTGTTGTAAGGTTGCAAAACCACGCATCAAGTTTTTGGCGCCGCTGCCGGGGAGTAGTTATTGCTTAGGTTGAAATTTTATTTTTATTAGGTCTACTCACAAGATTCCTATCAAGTGAGATATTTTCTTTTTATTTTGTTGCTTTCTCGTAGTCTATCTTTTCTTTGTGATTTTGTTTGTAATTTGCTTCAAATGGACTTTTCACTTAGATTTCTAAGATTGCAAGATATGGTTGAGTGGCTAGAACACCAAGAAGTTCAAAATACCTCATTTAGAGACACTTATGAATCATATGAGCCTTCACCTAGGATAGATTCTTATGAACAACCTCCATGTTTAGGATCTTGTTTTAGTGAGGCTAATAGGAAAAGCAACCTAGTTTGCCAAGGAATTGTGGATAGAGCCGTATCAATAAATCATAAGTTGGATGAAGCACTAGGTTTGTTATTATCACTACCTAAGAAAATAATTGACGAGGATATAGGTGATCTTGACACGTGGAATGATGAGGTAAACACCATAAGCCCACAAAATACTCAACCATCATTTGAGGCACCCACACCGCCCGTGACTTACCCGGAAGAAGTAGAAGAGACTGTAGGAATCTCGATGGAGGTAGAACCCTTGGACCAAGCACAACTAGAGGATATAGGTTTGCACACTTTTAGTGATGACCTTACTCATAGTTCTAGGGAATTTCCTAGTGTTGATGAATTGGAACCTCAACCTTTAAAGAACTTTTCATCCTTAGATTTACATCTAGGAGAAAAAAGAGGAACCGACCCACCCATCAACCAAAATTATCCGGGTAGTTTTAGGATGAAGGAAGCCATTCACTCACCCCCTTCACCTCACGTGGCATATTCACACCCTAAGGGTGTGTATCGCTACTTTCACCCGCACTTAATCCTAAGTGTAGGGAAAACCTCCCCTATTTTTGTTAAATAAGGGTAGAGTCTAGCTACAAGACTCGTTAATAAAGAAAAGCGCTTCTTGGGAGGCAACCCAAGCTTTACTTTATTTATTTGCTTTGTGTGTTTATTTGTTTGTTTGTTTGTTTTTATTTGTTTCCGTATGTATGTTTAATTTTTATTCTTATTGATTCATGCTCAAAACTAAAATTGTGAAAATGCTTTATTTTGTTTTTAACTTCGTCTTAACTACATATAAAGGTATTTTGCAAAAGTTAAGTGTAAGGGAAGTCTAAATCGGTTTATTAGAACACAAATTAACATGAATCGTAAAAATAATAAATTAGCATACATATTAGTGTGTGTTTGAGTCAAATGCTTGTATCGAGTCATAATGATGTTTTGCAGGATTTCCAGGAAGTAAGGTAAAGGTTTTTCCAGAAATTTTCCGGAAACTTAAAATGAAAATTTTTGTCAGGTCATTTCTGACGGCGTCAGGATTTATAACCTGACGGCGTCAGATTTAATTTTCAGAAATTTTTGAAAATTTTGTTTTTAAAAAGTTTTTATTAAAATCTCCAACTTATAATCTCCAGGAATCTGCAAAGTTATCATTCCACAAGCATTATATCCTTATATATAGATTTTATCCCGCCGATGTTATGCAGGTTTTCGTGTTTGTTTTCTCAGGTTTAACAGGTTATTTTGGACAAGGAAATGTTTTGAATCAAGCTTATGGCGATGCATTAGTCATGGAGCTTCAACATTACTTTGGAAGAAGATTTAACCGTATTATTTCATTATCCACCGAGCGAATCAGGGGAGTATTTGATTTCATTCTTTTACTTTTTACTTTTACATCTTGTTATTTGAACATTGGGGACAATGTTCATCTTAAGTGTAAGGGGAGGGTAAAAGTACGATTAGAGAATACTATTACGCTTGATTTTTGTTTGTTTAATAGTAGATGTGTAATAAAACTGAGAGAAATACTTGTTAAGGTAATTTTAGTGCCAAATTTAAATTTTTTTACAACATATAGGAGTGAAACTTTGATCTTAATGAGCGTCTCACGGATAGGAGTTATATGACTAGCACAAAAACCGTACCACTAAAAAAATTTTCCACCCCCAAATATGTGAGGTTCACCCCTAGAATTGGTAGGAAAAGCATTTATGCTATGATGTGTGTACCGGTAGCACTTAGATTCTAGAACTTGCGTTAGGACCATTCCGAGGCCACAAGTGAGACTACATTCGTGTAGTTAGATTTACTACATGATAAGAGGCATTAGGATTAACCCATTGTTTTACACCTGTGTTTTTGTTATAATTACTTCGGCTACATTGGTCAAGTAATTCTCCCACACCCTTTGCGTTGTACTCATTTTTAGTACACGATACCCCTAGTACACCCCTCAGAGCCTATCTTTTCGTTTCGACCTTTAAGCATTTTACTTAAAGGAAGAATTTGTTACACCCCACTAAAATGTACACCCAAATCGCCTTAGCCTACCTTGTATGCACTCATTTTTAGTGCATTATTGTTACAACATTTGTTTAAACCCAAGTTAATTATCTAGTTGATTACATGGTTGCTAAGTCGAGTCATATCCTTGTACATATTGTTTTGGGACGATTGGGACTCATGGGTAAAGTACTAGTGTAATGGAGTAATGGGGAAGAACATCATTTATTACCCCCATATGTGCTAAATATTTTAAAAGTACTCCAAGTTTTTCAATTATCTTAATTCGAGTCATTAGAACAGTTAATTGTAAAGTTATGTAAAAGTTCAAGTGTAAGGGGAATGCAATGCCCCTATGATGTATTATTTTGGATGGTAGGGCAAAAGTGTATGCAAAAAAAAAAAAAAAAAAAAAAAAAAAAAAAAAAAAAAATCAAGAAAAATAAAAAAAAAAATGAGAAAAAGAAAAGTAGAAAAAACATACGGACTACCATCCCGTTTCATTTTATGTTTCATTTTATGTTTTTGTTATTTTGCTATTTTGTTTCTAGCTTAAGATTGAGTCGAGTCTTGGCTTAGCAACATTGTATAGTACATGTAATTGATCAAGATCTTTAACTCGCCACCAGTAAAATATCCTTTATCCAACAAAACCGTGTTTTCCTTTTCCCTACACCTCACGTTATAACCCATGTAAAAGCCCTCTTTGATAGTTTATCTTAGGTGCTTACGCCTAGTGGAGGAGGTTTTCGATCCTTTCCCAAGCCTATGGTAATTTATTTGCTATGACAGGTAGTGAGAGATATTATCCGTTTTCATTTATGAGATTTATTTTGATGACACTTGAGAGATGTGAGTATCTAAACACTACTTGTGAGGTGCTAGTTTGTAATCTCCGTGCTTATTATGATTGAAGTGGAACGATTATTTGTTGTAATTACTTTTATGTTTGCATTAAATGACCCCTAACCTGTATTTTGATTAGAATAAAAGCGCATTTGCTTGAGGACAAGCAAATCTCAAGTGTAAGGGTATTTGATGAAGCGAAAAGTGTACCGCTTTTAAGGGGTCATTTAAGCCCTAAATCGTATTTATTTGATCAAATATTGCCCTAAATCGTTCCTTTTGTCATTTTAGGTACTTTTGAGGAGAAATCTGGAAAAGGAGGCATTTTGGACGTTTTTGGAGCATAAAAGTGAAGAAAACGACAAAGTCTCAAAAATCGGCTAAAAGTTACCTTTGACGGCGTCAGATTTTACTCTGGACGGCGTCATGGCTTGGCAAGAAAAGGTGGACGTGAAATTTACTCATGATAAGCCAGTGAAAATTGCATGTAAATTCTGACGGCGTCACGCATTAATCTGATCAAGGGCGTCACGGCTTAATTCAAAGAGGGACGGCGTCACGTTCAAGGTCTGACGGCGTCAAGCCTTGATAAGCCAGAACGGATTTTGGAGAGCTAAAGAGGGACGGCGTCAAGAAGGTCATCCGGGAACCCTAGAAGCGGCGAGGTGACGGCGTCACACTCCATAAGGTGACGCCGTCAGATCCAAAAGTCTATATATAGTTTTCTAATTTTTTGTCATTGAGGGGAGAGCTTAGTGTGGAATTTTTGGGAGAAAACCCTAAGACGATTTTAGCATCTTTTTCAAGGCTTTTTGCCTTGAGATCTTCCATGTTACATTGAAAGATAAGTTATCAATTAATCATTCAATATGTCTATGTGTTGTTTGATTTTATCTTGTTCTTGTCTTTTGTTTAACATGTTAGGCTAGATTTATCTTGTGTTTGCTTAGATCTAATGAAACTTAGCTATTGATTATTGGTTATTAGTGTGTTATTAGTTGTATTGGATGATTGTTTATCTATGTTAGGCTTAAGAAAACTGGCTAACTTCCTATTCGGTAACTTGCTTGAACGTCTTAAGAAACATGAACCAAATGCGTACTAAAGGTTTTTATGGTTGTATTTAATGCACAAGCGAATTCTAGTGATCCCATGTTAGGAGCTTCCTAGCCGGCTCGACATAGGAGTGAAGTAGGAGCTTGTAGAGTTGGGGAAGTACGTACGCCACCCCACGATTGGTATTAAGGAATACACCCGTCATCCACGCAACAAATACACACTAATCAACCGGTAAAAGATAGTTAGGGAGTAAGGAAATCTAAGTGAACACATTTCTCTACACTTAAGTTCTCACCAACATTTTATTTTCAGTTATTTATTTTATTTTATTTGCATTTGTAGTTATTTGGGTTAGTTGACTAGCAACTAATTCCGCCCACTCTTTCAAACCCGAGATTTTACTTGCTTTCATTAAAATATAAAAACATAAAAAAGAATCTTCCTTAACCCTTAGACCTATTAGAGTAGTCTTTCATACCTAACGAACACTATTCCCTGTGGAGAACGATCAATCCCCCGTACTTACCACTACACTATACTACATCGGTCAGGTACACTGCCTGGTGGGGTTGTAAGCCTCTTGAGATCCCTCGAGAGGTAAAACCAGTTGTAAGGTTGCAAAACCACGCATCAATGTTAAACGAATGATCCGAGATGATATGGTTGTACACGAAATGTTAAACGAATGATCCGAGATGATATGGTTGTGCACGAGATGTTAAACGAATGATCCGAGCAATTATGGAACTCGTACTCAACAACAAAGTTCCAGCTTATCTTGTTCTAGTTTGAAAGATGCAATTATTAACTAATGAGCCGAGTTGTTTCATTTGCTTGTCGAGTTGTTTCATTTGCTTGCCGATTTGTTTCGTTTGCTTGTCGAGTTGTTTCGTTTGATATTGTTCTACACGAGATGTTAAACGAATGAGCCGAGATGGTATGGTTCTACACGAGATGTTAAACGAATGATCCGAGATGATATGGTTCTACACGAGATGTTAAACGAATGATCCGAGATGGTATGGTTCTACACGAGATGTTAAACGAATGATCCGAGATGATATGTTCTACACGAGATGTTAAACGAATGATCCGAGATGGTATGGTTCTACACGAGATGTTAATCTAATGATCCGAGATGATATGGTTCTACACGAGATGTTAAACGAATGAGCCGAGATGGTATGGTTCTATATGAGATGTTAAACGAATGATCCGAGATGATATGGTTCTACACGAGATGTTAAATGAATGAGCCGAGATGGAATGGTTCTACACGAGATGTTAAATGAATGATCCGAGATGATATGGTTCTACACGTGATGTTAAACGAATGATCCGAGATGATATGGTTGTACACGAGATGTTAAACGAATGATCTGAGATGATATGGTTCTACACGAGATGTTAAACGAATGATCCGAGATGGTATGGTTCTACACGAGATGTTAAACTAATGATCCGAGATGATATGGTTCTACACGAGATGTTAAACGAATGAGCCGAGATGGTATGGTTCTATATGAGATGTTAAACGAATGATCCAAGATGATATGGTTCTACACGAGATGTTAAATGAATGAGCCGAGATGGTATGGTTCTACACGAGATGTTAAACGAATGATCCGAGATGATATGGTTCTACACGTGATGTAAAACGAATGATCCGAGATGATATGGTTATACACGAGATGTTAAACGAATAATCCGAGATGATATGGTTCTCCACGAGATGTGAAACGAATGATCTGAGATGATATGGTTCTACACGAGAGGTTAAACGAATGATCCGAGATGATATGGTTCTACACGAGATGTTAAACGAATGAGCCGAGATGGTATGGTTCTCCACGAGATGTTAAATGAATGATCCGAGATGATATGGTTTACACGAGATGTTAAACGAATGATCCGAGAGGATATGGTTCTACACGTGATGTTAAACGAATGAGCCGAGATGGTATGGTTCTACACGAGATGTTAAACGAATGATCTGAGATGATATGGTTGTACACGAGATGTTAAACGAATGATCCGAGATGATATGGTTCTACACGAGATGTTAAAAGAATGATCCGAGATGATATGGTTGTACACGAGATGTTAAACAAATGATCCGAGATGATATGGTTCTACACGAGATGTTAAACGAATGATCCGAGATGGTATGGTTCTTCACGAAATGTTAAACGAATGATCCGACATGATATGGTTCTACACGAGATGTTAAACGAACGATCCGAGATGATATGGTTGTACACGAAAAGTTAAACGAATGATCCGAGATGATATGGTTGTGCACGAGATGTTAAACGAATGATCCGAGCAATTATGGAACTCGTACTCAACAACAAAGTTCCAGTTTATCTTGTTCTAGTTTGAAAGATGCAATTCCTAACTAATGAGCCGAGTTGTTTCATTTGCTTGTCGAGTTGTTTCATTTGCTTGCCGATTTGTTTCGTTTGCTTGTCGAGTTGTTTCGTTTGATATTGTTCTACACGAGATGTTAAACGAATGAGCCGAGATGGTATGGTTCTACATGAGATGTTAAACGAATGATCCGAGATGATATGGTTCTACACGAGATGTTAAACGAATGATCCGAGATGGTATGGTTCTACACGAGATGTTAAACGAATGATCCGAGATGATATGGTTCTACACGAGATGTTAAACGAATGATCCGAGATGGTATGGTTCTACACAAGATGTTAAACTAATGATCCGAGATGATATGGTTCTACACGAGATGTTAAACGAATGAGCCGAGATGGTATGGTTCTATATGAGATGTTAAACGAATGATCCGAGATGATATGGTTCTACACGAGATGTTAAATGAATGAGCCGAGATGGTATGGTTCTACACGAGATGTTAAACGAATGATCCGAGATTATATGGTTCTACACGTGATGTTAAACGAATGATCCGAGATGATATGGTTGTACACGAGATGTTAAACGAATGATCCGAGATGATATGGTTCTACACGAGATGTTAAACGAATGATCCGAGATGGTATGGTTCTACACGAGATGTTAAACTAATGATCCGAGATGATATGGTTCTACACGAGATGTTAAACGAATGAGCCGAGATGTTATGGTTCTATATGAGATGTTAAACGAATGATCCGAGATGATATGGTTCTACACGAGATGTTAATGAATGAGCCGAGATGGTATGGTTCTACACGAGATGTTAAACGAATGATCCGAGATGATATGGTTCTACACGTGATGTTGAACGAATGATCCGAGATGATATGGTTGTACACGAGATGTTAAACGAATGATCCGAGATGATATGGTTCTCCACGAGATGTGAAACGAATGATCCGAGATGATATGGTTCTACACGAGAGGTTAAACGAATGATCCGAGATGACATGGTTCTACACGAGATGTTAAACGAATGAGCCGAGATGGTATGGTTCTACACGAGATGTTAAATGAATGATCCGAGATGATATGGTTTACACGAGATGTTAAACGAATGATCCGAGAGGATATGGTTCTACACGAGATGTTAAACGAATGAGCCGAGATGGTATGGTTTCTACACGAGATGTTAAACGAATGATCTGAGATGATATGGTTGTACACGAGATGTTAAAAGAATGATCCGAGATGATATGGTTCTACACGAGATGTTAAAAGAATGATCCGAGATGATATGGTTGTACACGAGATGTTAAACAAATGATCCGAGATGATATGGTTCTACACGAGATGTTAAACGAATGATCCGAGATGGTATGGTTCTTCACGAAATGTTAAACGAATGATCCGAGATGATATGGTTCTACACGAGATCTTAAATGAATGATCCGAGATGATATGGTTGTACACGAAAATTTAAACGAATGATCCGAGATGATATGGTTGTGCACCTGATGTTAAACGAATGATCCGAGCAATTATGGAACTCGTGCTCAACAACAAAGTTCTAGCTTATCTTGTTCTAGTTTGAAAGATGCAATTCCTAACTAATGAGCCGAGTTGTTTCATTTGCTTGTCGTGTTGTTTCATTTGCTTGCCGAGTTGTTTTGTTTGCTTGTCGAGTTGTTTCGTTTGATATGGTTCTACATGAGATGTTAAACGAATGATCCGAGATGATATGGTTGTACACGAGATGTTAAACAAATAATCCGAGATGATATGGTTCTCCACGAGATGTGAAACGAATGATCTGAGATGATATGGTTCTACACGAGAGGTTAAACGAATGATCCGAGATGATATGGTTCTACACGAGATGTTAAACGAATGAGCCGAGATGGTATGGTTCTCCACGAGATGTTAAATGAATGATCCGAGATGATATGGTTTACACGAGATGTTAAACGAATGATCCGAGAGGATATGGTTCTACACGAGATGTTAAACGAATGAGCCGAGATGGTATGGTTCTACACGAGATGTTAAACGAATGATCTGAGATGATATGGTTGTACACGAGATGTTAAACGAATGATCCGAGATGATATGGTTCTACACGAGATGTTAAAAGAATGATCCGAGATGATATGGTTGTACACGAGATGTTAAACAAATGATCCGAGATGATATGATTCTACACGAGATGTTAAACAAATGATCCGAGATGGTATGGTTCTTCACGAAATGTTAAACGAATGATCCGAGATGATATGGTTCTACACGAGATGTTAAACGAATGATCCGAGATGATATGGTTGTACACGAAAAGTTAAACGAATGATCCGAGATGATATGGTTGTGCACGAGATGTTAAACGAATGATCCGATTAATTATGGAACTCGTACTCAACAACAAAGTTCCAGCTTATCTTGTTCTAGTTTGAAAGATGCAATTCCTAACTAATGAGCCTAGTTGTTTCATTTGCTTGTCGAGTTGTTTCATTTGCTTGCCGATTTGTTTCGTTTGCTTGTCGAGTTGTTTCGTTTGATATTGTTCTACACGAGATGTTAAACGAATGAGCCGAGATGGTATGGTTCTACATGATATGTTAAACGAATGATCCGAGATGATATGGTTCTACACGAGATGTTAAACGAATGATCCGAGATGGTATGGTTCTACACGAGATGTTAAACGAATGATCCGAGATGATATGGTTCTACACGAGATGTTAAACGAATGATCCGAGATGGTATGGTTCTACACGAGATGTTAAACTAATGATCCGAGATGATATGGTTCTACACGAGATGTTAAATGAATGAACCGAGATGGTATGGTTCTACACGAGATGTTAAACGAATGATCCGAGATGATATGGTTCTACACGAGATGTTAAATGAATGAACCGAGATGGTATGGTTCTACACGAGATGTTAAACGAATGATCCGAGATGATATGGTTCTACACGTGATGTTTAAACGAATGATCTGAGATGATATGGTTGTACACGAGATGTTAAACGAATGATCCGAGATGATATGGTTCTACACGAGATGTTAAACGAATGATCCGAGATGGTATGGTTCTACACGAGATGTTAAACTAATGATCCGAGATGATATGGTTCTACACGAGATGTTAAACGAATGAGCCGAGATGGTATGGTTCTATATGAGATGTTAAACGAATGATCCGAGATGATATGGTTCTACACGAGATGTTAAATGAATGAGCCGAGATGGTATGGTTCTACACGAGATGTTAAACGAATGATCCGAGATGATATGGTTCTACACGTGATGTTGAACGAATGATCCGAGATGATATGGTTGTACACGAGATGTTAAACGAATGATCCGAGATGATATGGTTCTCCACGAGATGTGAAACGAATGATCCGAGATGATATGGTTCTACACGAGAGGTTTAAACGAATGATCCGAGATGACATGGTTCTACACGAGATGTTAAACGAATGAGCCGAGATGGTATGGTTTTACACGAGATGTTAATGAATGATCCGAGATGATATGGTTTACACGAGATGTTAAACGAATGATCCGAGAGAATATGGTTCTACACGAGATGTTAAACGAATGAGCCGAGATGGTATGGTTCTACACGAGATGTTAAACGAATGATCTGAGATGATATGGTTGTACACGAGATGTTAAACGAATGATCCGAGATGATATGGTTCTACACGAGATGTTAAAAGAATGATCCGAGATGATATGGTTGTACACGAGATGTTAAACAAATGATCCGAGATGATATGGTTCTACACGAGATGTTAAACGAGTGATCCGAGATGGTATGGTTCTTCACGAAATGTTAAACGAATGATCCGAGATGATATGGTTCTACACGAGATCTTAAAAGAATGATCGAGATGATATGGTTGTACACGAAAAGTTAAACGAATGATCCGAGATGATATGGTTGTGCACGAGATGTTAAACGAATGATCCGAGCAATTATGGAACTCGTGCTCAACAACAAAGTTCCAGCTTATCTTGTTCTAGTTTGAAAGATGCAATTCCTAACTAATGAGCCGAGTTGTTTCATTTGCTTGTCGAGTTGTTTCATTTGCTTGCCGAGTTGTTTCGTTTGCTTGTCGAGTTGTTTCGTTTGATATGGTTCTACATGAGATGTTAAACGAATGATCCGAGATGATATGGTTGTACACGAGATGTTAACGAATAATCCGAGATGATATGGTTCTCCACGAGATGTTAAACGAATGATCTGAGATGATATGGTTCTACACGAGAGGTTAAATGAATGATCCGAGATGATATGGTTCTACACGAGATGTTAAACGAATGAGCCGAGATGGTATGGTTCTCCACGAGATGTTAAATGAATGATCCGAGATGATATGGTTTACACGAGATGTTAAACGAATGATCCGAGAGGATATGGTTCTACACGAGATGTTAAACGAATGAGCCGAGATGGTATGGTTCTACACGAGATGTTAAACGAATGATCTGAGATGATATGGTTGTACACGAGATGTTAAACGAATGATCCGAGATGATATGGTTCTACACGAGATGTTAAAAGAATGATCCGAGATGATATGGTTGTACACGAGATGTTAAACAAATGATCCGAGATGATATGGTTCTACACGAGATGTTAAACGAATGATCCGAGATGGTATGGTTCTTCACGAAATGTTAAACGAATGATCCGAGATGATATGGTTCTACACGAGATGTTAAACGAATGATCCGAGATGATATGGTTGTACACGAAAAGTTAAACGAATGATCCGAGATGATATGGTTGTGCACGAGATGTTAAACGAATGATCCGAGCAATTATGGAACTCGTACTCAACAACAAAGTTCCAGCTTATCTTGTTCTAGTTTGAAAGATGCAATTCCTAACTAATGAGCCGAGTTGTTTCATTTGCCTTTCGAGTTGTTTCATTTGCTTGCCGATTTGTTTCGTTTGCTTGTCGAGTTGTTTCGTTTGATATTGTTCTACACGAGATGTTAAACGAATGAGCCGAGATGGTATGGTTCTACATGAGATGTTAAACGAATGATTCGAGATGATATGGTTCTACACGAGATGTTAAACGAATGATCCGAGATGGTATGGTTCTACACGAGATGTTAAACGAATGATCTGAGATGATATGGTTCTACACGAGATGTTAAACGAATGATCCGAGATGGTATGGTTCTACACGAGATGTTAAACTAATGATCCGAGATGATATGGTTCTACACGAGATGTTAAACGAATGAGCCGAGATGGTATGGTTCTATATGAGATGTTAAACGAATGATCCGAGATGATATGGTTCTACACGAGATGTTAAATGAATGAGCCGAGATGGTATGGTTCTACACGAGATGTTAAACGAATGATCCGAGATGATATGGTTCTACACGTGATGTTAAACGAATGATCCGAGATGATATGGTTCTACACGAGATGTTAAACGAATGATCCGAGATGATATGGTTCTAGACGTGATGTTAAACGAATGATCCGAGATGATATGGTTGTACACGAGATGTTAAACGAATGATCCGAGATGATATGTGGTATGTGCTTATTCACATACCTTTTATTTACCAAAAACCGGACCAAAAAGACCAAAAACCCGACCAAAATGCCAAAAGATATTGCGTTTTTGTGTTTTTATATATGCAAGGACAGATATCGAAAAAACCGACAAAAGACACGGAAAACCCGAAAAACGAGCACGAGATACAGAAATGACTTAGAGCTGAACCGGGAAAACCATCATTGGTCAAGAAGTCAAAAATCACCCTTAGATCATACTTTGAAGAATGGCAGCATAGACCCCTTCACTTTCAGAAATTACAAATTTAGTCCCTACAATTAAAATTCTTAAACCTTTAAATACATTTAAACCCGGTTATAATTTTAACCCAATCTATCACACACTAAACCTACTCCACTAAACTAAACCCCAACCCACCTTAAAATATTAACCCATTCCACAGCCCACGTTTTTAAACCCACAAGCCCATTCCCTTAAAAACCCGAGCCCATTTCATTCTTACTATACCCGATCCACCCCCATCCTTATTAACTAAAACACCGGTCAACCCACCCTTTCTCAGTCAAACAAAATGAAAATAAAAAAAACTCACTCACCCCGCCCCTTTTACCCCTTTAACCCAGGAACACATGAACCCTAGTTACTATTCACACGAGTCAATCCGAATTTAACAGCAATTAAGGGTATAGATGTCAATCATTGGCCCTTCTAGAAGACCCTGACAAGAAGAATGACACATGGCAGCAAGTGATTGGACCGAACACATCATCAAGTTGGATCGTACGGTGAAGATTGAAGGATTGGTGAACAAGTAATGATCTAAGGGTGGATAGCAGCTCATGTGTACACGGATTGCCAACGTGGACATCCCAGAAGGTTCGGCTGAGCACTATAAATAGGAGGGTCTCTCCTCAAACGTGGAGTTAGTTTTTTTCGTATTGTATTTTTCTGTTTTTGTTTGTTGATTTAATCTTCTAGTTTGTAATAGGTTTTAAAGTACTTTATGAGTTCATTTTCAAGTATTCTGTAATTCTCATCTTCCTGATTAATGAAAATTTTCATTTAAGGTTCTATTGATTGTGAGTTTTCTTTTAATTGTTGTTACTGTTTCAGTTTATTATCTTAAAATTTTAATTCAGCTTGTTTAGTTTTGTTACATTTCAATTATAAAAGAAAAAAAAAAAGAAAAAAAAGAAAAAAAAAAAAAGTAAGTCCAGCTTTCAGATAAGCTATTTCAGTATAGTACAAGCTCTTTTAAGCTCCCTAGCTTATGTGAGTTTGTTTAGTTACAATTTCAGCAAAGTTCTCATAAAAGTCAACACAAGTCAATTATTTTCATTGAATCATGGTGAAGTCTGGTTTCATTTGATAGTCCAATTGAAGCAAGGGAAGTCATTGGCCTATCTAAAGATAGGCTAGGTTCAAGTTACCCTCTGTTCAGCTGAGGGGATAATTTGTAAGTTTTTGCTTATTTTCTTTTCCACTCAAAATTTAGTATTAGATTTGCTGGTGTTTATTGAATGATCAGAATTGTTTGATGATGTTTATTTGGATTCAGTAGTGTTATAATTATAGAATAAGTAGTTAGAATAAGCTTTGGTCAATTTGTTGGTTTTAGTGGAATTAGTTCATAGCAGTTAGTTAAAGTGGTATGTGCAGGGACTGTTTTAAGAAGTTAGTTGTAATATTGTTGGTTTGCAAATTTCTGAGGTTGGATTAAGTTGAGTAGAGGTTATACAAGCTAGAATCAGTTGGTGATCAAGGTTTAATTGCTCATAATTAGAATTTGCTTGTTGTTGGAATTTTGATACTTAAACTGCCTTTATAAGCTCAGCTTAAGCTAGCTTAGTTGAAAGTCTCAATCAAGTATTTCTGTGTTGCTTTTATGTGTTTAAGTAAGTGTACAAAGGATAGTTGGATTTCAAGTAAGTTTGCACAAGTTTTTGGTCAAAACACTCCCTCTGCTGTCACAGAATACTCTGTGCAGTCTTTGGTTCTTGACTGCTGATCTCTGCTTTCTAGTAACTTATTGGATTAAGCTTAGGTCCCCTTATTTGGTTTTTAGGCAGTTGATACAACAAACTTCATAGATAATATCTGGGATTCAGGTTGGTGGCTTATTAAGGAGCTTATTTCTAGTTTGCAAAATCAGCCTTCATCACTTATTTCTTTTGCATATGTTAATGTGCTTGAACACCCCTTGATCTAGAGTAGAATTAGGTGAGCAATTGGCCACAACTTTTGGGCATATTGGGTTTTAAGATAGATTTCCACCTAGGCTATAAGCTCATCATCTGGGATTTGACAAATCAGCTTATTAAAGTGCTTAATCAGGGGTGCAAAGTAGGCATCTAGGCTGTTTTGATTTTGACTTGGAAATAAGCTGTCCAGCTTAAATCCAGCTTTTTGCTTGTGCTTAATTTTCCATTTTCAGTTCCTTTGTGCTTCCAGTAGTTAGAATAACTAGTATTTAGCTTTTTATAATTTTTGGCTTATTTTTGCTTATTTTTAGCTTATTTTCTATTTGCTTATTAACTGTTTTAGCTTAATCAGTCATATTCAGCTTCTAAAAATATTTTTATTAAATTTCTCATTAAAAATTAAAATTCCTCAAAAATTTTCAGAGTTTTTTATTCAGTTTTACTATTTTTTAAGAATTTAATTAGTTTTATTTAGTTTTTAATTCATAAAAAAATTATTAAAAAGTCAAAAAAAATATTTTTCTTTTTCCAAAATTTTCTTTTATCAAATTTAATATAAGAAAATTATTTTTTATATTTTTAGGTTTTAAATTTCACAAAATCACTTTTATTTATGTTTTAAAATTCGTCGTGTAACGTTTTTAAATTTTAATTTTCGATTTTAGGTTCGTATGCTTAGCTTAATTGTTTCATTAGCATAATTAGTTGTTTACCTTTATTATTTCATTCTTAGTAGTGTAAATCAAAATCAATCACTCTTTCACTTATTCACTTCACATTTTCACGACTCCGAATCGACTTAAACGCCGTCAAACCTTCGTTGGGAGAACGACCCGGGGAAATATTTTCACAAATATTTCTTTGGTAAAATAATTTAAATCAAAATGGCGCCGCTGCCGGGGAAGGCTTGAAACGTTGTCGTTGATTCATATCGTATTTTGTGTTTTGAAGATCCTTCCTCGGAAGTTATCATTTTATAAAAAATAAAAATACAAAAATATAATAAATAAAACACTTTTCTTAAAGTGTTTTCATTAATACATCTTAATAAACATCCTCGGTCTTCCGTTGAAGGAGGGCGGTTGTAAACCATTCCGAATAAACAACAAAACAAATCGTGAAATTGATCGTTATCGGATTACTTTATTACTACAACCTAATTACGGGGTTTAAGGAAGCTTGACATTAAATTGTCGAGCTGAAGAAGGCGGGTTTTTAAGCATCTTCGGAGCTACCTTTGCCTTCCCGCCACGCTGCGCGTAGTTTTAAAGGAAACGGTTACGGTTAACGTAACGGTTACCAAAAAGAAAATAAAGTCTTTTGTTTTTCAATATATTAAAAAAAAAACCAAAAATAATTCCCAACCAAAAATACAAAAAGATTTTTGATTTTCATTTTTGTTTCCTTTTTGGTGTATGCACACCCGTTCTTCTTCTTCTAACCCTCTTCTTTCACCACTTTCAAATCCCGAGAGGATTATCCGTCAAAACAACCGTGTTCATTTCTCAACCGTTGAGGAAATGGCCAACAACCAACACAATCAACCCCCGCCGGTGGGTGTTGACAATCACAACCAAGGGCAAGCTCCCGATCTCCGCACTATGCAAGAATTACTCCAATGTCCCACAGTGGGATACGGAGACGCTATTGTTATACCCCCGATTCGAAACACAAATTTTAAACTCGAGACCGGTTTAATTCAACTTGTCACGGGAAATCAATTTCATGGTTTTGATCGGGAGGATCCTCACAATCACATCCGATGGTTCAACAAATTGACCTCAACACACTACCATAAGGATGTCCCTCACGAAACAATCAAATTGATGTTATTCCCATTTTCGATCGAGGGGGCGGCTCGAATTTGGCTCGAGAAAGAACCTCCTCAATCAATCCATACTTGGGAAGATCTCGTCCATAAATTCGTGAACTATTTCTTTCCACCATCTAAAATGACTAATGCTAGGAATGAAATCACAAATTTCCAGCAACGATTTGATGAGAATTTCGGTGAGGCATGGGAACGATTCAAGGATCTCCTACGGAAATGCCCACATCACGGATTCTCGGAATTGCATCAAATCGATACGTTCTACAATGCCTTAACTCAATCAGATCAGGATTCACTCAATGCAGCCGCCGGTGGCAATATCATGAGTCGAATGCCGAGAGAAATTCTTTCAATTATTGAGAACAAATCCAAGGTACCTACCTCAAGGAACAAACCGGTTGTTTCTAAGGTGAGTACCCAAGCTTCTAGCAGTGATGCTAAGATCGACAAGCTTGCAGATATGTTCCAAGCTTTCATTCTCTCAGAACAAAAGAAACAATCTTCTCCGCCCGCACAAGTTAAAGCGGTGCAAGAGAATTGCGTTATATGTGGTGGTCCCCATCCTTATTATGATTGTCAAGCTACCGACAGCCAAGTTTGCAATGCTACTGCAGCAGCTGCAAACTACAATCAAAATCAAGGATTCCGTCCTCAAGGTGAAGTTAACTATCGAGTTAGCAACCAAATGGGACCACCCGGTTTTACACCCGTTCAAAACAACCAAAACCGTTTACCTCAAATCAATCAAGGTTACAATCAAAATCAAAGCTACAACCAAAATCGTGGAAACAATTATCAAGCTCAACCGCAACAAGTCTATCAACCTCCTCCTCCCCAAGTTCCACTTCCTCCCGACTTTGTGAGTTATATGAAAGCAACCGATGCTAGCATACGAACTATGCAAGGTCAAATCAACAATATGAGAGCTGACTTTCGGAAGGAGATTGATACGACAATATCTCGACAAACAAACGACCTTAAGCAAATGATGAGTGGATTTTTTCAGATGAATCAACCCTCAACCTCGGGTACTTCTTCTCTTCCTAGCAACACAATTGCTAACCCGAGGGGCGATGCTAAGGCGATAACGACTCGTAGCGGTGTTTCATATGATGGACCCACGGCTCCGGCTACCGCTTCTTCTCTACCTCCCAAGGTAGCCGTCCGTGAACCCGAGGCGACCAAGGACATGGAACCTCCTACTAACAACGGAGGAACCAAAGACGTCCAACCTCCGGTCATCCATCCATCTGAACCAAAGAATGTTGAGCCAAAAGAAATTCCCGTCAAAGCAAACCTTCCGTATCCTTCGAGATTGAATGATCAAAAGCTCCGCGATAAAGCTTCAAATCAAATGGAAAAATTTTTCCAAATTTTTCAAGAGTTACATTTCGATATAAGCTTCGCGGATGCTTTACTTTTGATGCCTAAATTTGTTTCCACTCTCAAAAGTTTATTGAATAACAAGGAAAAATTAATTCAATTAGCAAAAACTCATCTGAATGAAAACTGCTCAGCGGTAATTCTCAAAAAGCTTCCAGAAAAGCTTGGAGATCCCGGAAAATTCCTTATTCCATGTGAATTTCCGGGAATGGTTGAATGCTCCGCCTTGGCCGATCTCGGTGCTAGCATCAACCTAATGCCGTTGTCAGTATGGCAAAAGCTTTCTCTGCCCAAACTTACCCCCACTTGTATGACTCTCGAGCTTGCGGATCGTTCCGTAACCCGTCCCGAAGGTATAGCCGAGGATGTCTTCGTTAAAGTGGGGAAGTTCCATTTTCCTGCAGATTTTGTGGTTGTTAATTTTGACGCTGACCCCCGGGTTCCTCTCATTCTCGAAAGATCATTTTTGAGGACCGGGCGGGCTTTGATTGACGTATACGGAGAAGAAATAACTCTGCGAGTTGATAATGAAAAAGTCACGTTTCAAATCAATCCGAACTCGAAACCTCAAACCGACAAATGCAATGTCGCTACGGTTGATCAAAAGTCCGATCCCATAATTGCTCCTAAAAGAGTTGATCCAAACCTTTCAAGATTCACGGTCAAGAGTATGTCAGAAAAATGTGCTGAACTCAAGGCAATGAAAATCAATCCTGGATCGAGCAAATGGTTTGAGTGTTGTGCTGCAAATACTAAGAGTATTCTTAATGATGATGAATCTGATTCGGAGACCACAACGGAAAAGGTGGAAATTGCTAGCTCTAAGAGCACACCTCTTGTCCCACCTCCGGAGACGGTTTATCGTGTAGAGATGGTTGATTCTGCTCTTTCCGACTCTTCCCATCCTTCTCCTCCGATTGAGGGAAGTGAAATCTCGATGGAAGAGTTCGAGGTGTTGTCTGTTAATACTCCAATTTCGCCGAAAATTGTTGAGACCAATAGTAATCCAGGGGAAGATATCTTGAAATTTAATGAACCATTATTTCCCCTGGAAGATGTTAAGGAAAAACCGCCTAAATCCGTTCCAGATGTTGATTCAAAATCAGAAGAGCACAGTAGTGGCAGTACCACTTCTAGTATTGATTCTCTTCTTGAGGAGTTCGCCGATGAACTCGCTCACATCGATCCAATCCCACCGGGGGATGAGGACGATGAGTTTGATTTTGAATCTGACTTAAGAAAATTGGAATCTTTGATGAACCATGATCCGTCTAAGTATGATTCTTATCACGAGGAGTTCGCCGATGAACTCACTCACGATGATCCACTTCCATCATATGATGATGATCTCTTTGACGTTCATGCTGATTATAAAGAAGTTGAAAATATTTTGTACCATGCCCCATCATCTGATTCTTACACTGAGCTTAAAGATTTACAAGATGATGATGATCTCTTCGATTTTAGGGCCGATCAAACCGAATGGAGAAATCTTTTATATGGCAAACCTACTGAAAAAGGCCCTAAAATTGAAATCATAACCGAGGATGCTTCAATTGTCTCTAATGACTTAGCTCCTCATTCTCCCGAGGATGATTTCTTTATTGAGTCCTCCATCGAGTACCCTGCTAAGTTTTCTTGTGAAGACAAAGTATTTAATCCAGGGATACTCGATGATGGTGAAATTCATCCTTTGATGAAATTGACTCGTGCTAAGAATTTAAAGTTTCCTGCCTCATCAAAGGAACTCTTAATTCTGGAGAAAAATGATTCCTCTCTACCTCTTTCTATTCAAAAACTCCCATTCTTTCCGGAGTCATCCTTGCTTGAAACTTTACTATCGTTTCCAGCCGGAAACGAAGACAAAGTTTTTGACCCCGGCATCACCGCTTTTATCTTCTAAAGCCGTGGGTATCTCAATCGGAGTGGAACTTTCGTATGCTTCAAAGTTTATCCAAACATCTTGAACGAAAGTCCGATTGAGATTATCTCTTCCACTTACTCCCCCAAGGACAAATAAATTCGGGGCCGAGTCAAGCTCATGTGACTCGGTTAACAAAAACAAGCGCTTCGTGGGAGGCACCCCATGCTTATCCATCTATCCTCTTATCTTATTTCTAATAAAACATGAGGAGGGATCCCTTCTCCATATTTTGTGTTTCGTTGTTTTCTGTGCTGTGTCCAGGAATGCCCAATGATGAAGACTCTCGTGCTCGTAGTTTCCTTCACGCTACTCGAGTTTCATCATCCGCTGCTTATTGATATCCTTAAATCTTATCGTTTTACATCTATCTTTTGGCATAATTAATAAACGGCCTTAGATTTTTGTAGGAGAACCCTTACCTTTAAGACATTGAGGACAATGTCTCGCTTTAGTCTGGGGGGGGGGGGGTAATCTTGCGATTTGATTTTTGCCTTGCATTTTTGCCGTTTTCTCATGCAACCTCGTTTTTCCTCCAAAATTGAAAAAATCCAAAAAAAAAAAATGAGAAAAATTTAAAAATTTTTGTCCAAAAATATAATAAATTTTGACATTTTTGTTGATTTTCCGCTGGAGAGAGTAGGAATAAAATTCTGACTTGACCGGGCGTGTTGAGCCCTAGCTTGTCCCCTTAACCATTTATAATCTTTAAGCTCGTGCTAGTCTTTTACACAAGGAGCTAGAAAATGCGAATTCTTTTTAAGAGTTTGCAAGTTCCCGTATTTGACTTTATATATGCATGGCTTGATTATTTGGCTAAGTATTCGCGGATCTTATTATTTAAGATTTTAAATTTGCGAAGAACGAGAAATGATAGAGTTGTTTATAAGTTAGATTGCTAAACATGGAGTGGTTGGTTCTCTTTAGAGCTCATCGAAGTTATTTGTGGCTTTTTGTTCCCATAAGCTTGTTTCACTCAAATAATAGTAATCTAGGAATAACTAAAGGTATTTTGGTTTTGGCGAAAATTAGTTTCTATTTCTTCCTTAGAGAATTCTTGCTTATGAAAGTTGGGTACACATCAAGGTACTGCCAGTGTTACGGTGTAATAGACTATTCCATCTTGCCGGCTCGCAACCGATGTTGGGATTGTTATAAAAGCCGTAGGACTTGGGGTTTGGCAAATAATTAATATGATAATGTATAATAATAAATCCAAAGCCATAAAAAGTTTTCTACATCTTGCCGGTTCGCAGCCGATGTTGTAGACTTCTAATAAAGGCAGAGGAAAAATTCCAAGGTCATAATAGACTATCACATCTTGCCGGTTCGCAGCCGATGTTGTGATTGTTATAAAGGGCCAAGGATCAATAATAATATGTGCTTAAAAATGTTAAAAATGCCAAATTTCGACTCCGAGGTATCCTAATAAAGGCTTCCGTCTCTGGACTCGTAGATGAGTTGTTTCGGTCGCAAATAAAAGGGATATCCTCAAAATCGTGTTAAATCAGAGACCTTGATGTGGACCTCATTTTTGTATGCAACGGTTTTCAAGGGAAGGTTTGGAAACTACTTAGCGTCTAAACTAGGTATCTTTATCGGATTAAAAATTATCGAAACGAGAACTTGAAGAAATTCATTTCTCACCAAAAATAAAATAAATAGAGGAAAATAGGAATTTGGGAACAAGAGGTAATTACACAATTAACTTTCATGAGTAGTGTCGGCAATCTAACTTGTAAATAACTGTGGAACGTTTTGTTTGTTCTTGATTGAGATATTTATGTATTGAATGTGTTTAGCATGCGGAATCTACTACAACACACTTTAAAAGAACACAAGATGGTGAGTTTGAGTAAATGAGAGAATGTAATGAACAAATAATCACAACTTTGGTTAACACAAAACGATTCAATATTATTGATGAAATAATACGGATGATCTAAATATCACCGGGATTACAAAGTAATCTTGAATCAAAGATTGTAAAAGGATTTGTGATTCGAAGTAACTAAGTTACTTGAGAGATAGTTTGTTTTTGGTTATTTGGTTAATGAAGATGCATGCATGAAGAAGTGACTAAGATATCCTTTTATAAGATAAGGATATCTTATTACATGTTGTCAAGTAGATGAATATAATACTATACTTTGACTATTATGGCGCCTACAATTAAATACAACTACCCATGTACACTCTGATATATTCTTCTGTCACCACAGAAGACTATTCTACTTCTACATAACGTATAACAATGTACAAAGACTAATAATTCAACTAAATATCTATTACAAAATATCTAATCGACACAACAGAAGCTTGGCAGGCTCTTCATTAGCTAGCAGTACCTTCTACCCAGAAGGTACTGGTAGAACATCTTCGTACATAACAAAATCAACTAGCAGGCTCTTCATCATCTTGGCAGGCTCTTTGACTTTGTTCATTTTATTCCCAACAATCCTCCCCTAAACTTGTTATTTCCATTAAAATACACAAGTTTCTGATGAATAAAATACATACCTTGAGGATTTGAGAACTCTTCCAAAAACCTTACTTTCTATCCTTCCTTTTTCTTTCATATTGCTCAGATATGCTCCTCAGCAAACTCTGAACAATCTTTGAGTTTTCTTCATCCTTGTCACACCTTAATCTCTTGGAGATCATAGCTTTAAGCACTTCATAGCTAAGAGGATACTCTTTCTCAGCTAACATAAAAAGTTCTATCCCACTCTGTGTGAAAAGATGATGAGTATGGCTATGACTTAGAAATTCCCAAGTTGTTGTAGGATCATAATAGGGAAATTTCCAATGAACATCTTTGGGATCAGGATCAAACATTCTATTGAATTCCACCCAAAGCTCTTGTTCCTTAGCATCTGTACTAGAATTTGTAGCTAACCTAATCTGCACTAGATTCCACAATTCTTCCAAATCTGCTCTATCAGATGCTCTAACTAAATTTTCAAAATTCTTGAAGATAGCAGACTGTCCCCCAACCCTTAATATTTTCCATGACTTACCAAATCTATCATGGTGTATTTCCCAATCAATTATAGGGTGTCTAGACCTAATTGGATCAGCATGAATGATAGTAGGTAAAGTAATCAACATTTTACTTACTTGCCCTTGATCCAATTTTGCTACTTCTTTCTTCTGAGCATCTTCCTTCTTCTTAGATGGATGTACATCAGATGGAACATTATAGTAAAGATTCTTGTAGGCTTGAAGATATAAAAAGAAGATTTCATCAGCAGATTTCTTTTTAAGTTGATAATCAGTCCAATTTGCCTGATTCTTCAAAAATTTCTTCATAAAGATTGTTTGATCTTTGTTAGTTTTGCCCACTTTAAAACCTCTCTTCTGACTTTCCTTCATCTTCTCAAAAATGTCAGCCAAAGCTGCTTCTTTGTATTTCTTGTTGATGAAAGATTCAAGTGCTTCAGTCTTCTCATCAGAATTGAGTGTCTTGTCATTTACTATATTTGCTGCATGACCTTTCACAATTGGATCATTGTTAATAATCCATAACATCTGTGCATCAAAGGTCTCTTGAGCAATTTGAGTATCAAGAAGAGCTTGAGCAGCTTCTTCAGCATCTTTCTGCTCTTTCATTACTTCAAGCATTCTTGAAGCTTCAAGTGCTTTTAGCTCTTCTTCTTGAACTCTTTTGGCCTCTTCTTCTCCTAAAGCCATCTGAATTTGCTGAGTTCTTTTCAACTTCTTGGACTTTGGCTCATCTTCAATTAGAATACCTTTGCCCTTATCCTTTGGAGGTGAATCTTGTGATGGAGCAGAAGATTGCTCATCAGCAATTAAAACCCTCTTTCTCTTGTACACTCTCTCAGCAGACCCTTTATATCCCATAGCCAATAGCCTTTCTCTCCTGGCAGACTCTTCTTCTGCCCTAGCAGGCTCTTGCCCTGCTCCAACAGGCTCTTCATCATAAACTTGAGTTCCATTATGGAATTCAAATTGAGCCTGTTCCTCCTCTTCTTCCTCATCTTCAGACATATCCTTCCTCCCCTTTTTGGAAGAGTGATCTATCCTATCAGCATCTGACTGTGAAGAACTAGATAAAACAACCTTTGCAGACTTTTTACCTTTTAACTTCTTCACTTCACCCTCCAATCTCTTAACCCTCTTAACCAATTTGATGTTGATCTTAGAAAACCTTTCATTTTGACGTTTAAGAGCTTTCTCTAAGAACTTCACCTTGTCTTTCAACTCTTGCATTGTCTGAGGTGATTGGGTTTGTGATGTATGATGTGGGGATGGTGGTGGTGTTGCTGATGGTACTGGAGATGGTGTTGGTGATTTTTGATGTGTTTGTGAAATGAAACCATGTGAAGAACTGGATGATGATGTATCAGCAGATGGAGTTGGTTCTTCTGGATGTTGTGGTACCATTTCATCAAAAAGTGGAACTTCCTCCCCTCTAAAACCAATTCTCATATTTGAAAATACTTTTTGAGAAAGTTTTGGTGTTTCATAAACTGAGTCTGTGGGAAGCAACACATGTTGTAATTTTCCAATGATGCATCCAATGAATCTTGGATACATCAAAAATTTTGTTTTACTATCCACATTGTTTATCAATCCTTCAAAAATATATTTAGAAAAATTGTATTTTCTGTTTGTAGCTAAGCAAATGAGAGCAGAAGCCATGTTGCCACTAAATTGCTCCCAAGAGGTTTTCTTCTGGCTCAAACAGTGAAGGATTGTGTGAATCAAAAATCTCCATTGTGGAGTAAGATGCTTTTTCAGAAAAGTGAGTTTGTTGAACTCAGCATGATACCCCATTCTTGTTAAATTTTCAAAAATTTCAGTATCTGGTAACTGACTAATACCATCAGAATCATCCAAATGAAGATGTCTTCTTATGGATGACTCAGTAAGAGTCAAATGTTTACCATCCACTTTGGCTTTTATTCTTTGTTCCCCATTTTCAGAAGTTTTAATTTTAGCAGATTCCCAAAATTGTAAAATTTGATTTTCATAAATAGTGGGATTGACTAGCAAAGCAAACCTGATGTAGGAGTTGTTTAAAAAGTCCACTACTTGATGAAATGAGGCATTATCCTCTGACTTCTCCAAAAATGCTAACTGATTGTGACGTTGAACAAAGTTTAGATCAATTGTGGAAGCCATAATGAAAATTTTGAATATGATGGTGGGATTTATTGGTAGTACTGGTAGAAGATGAAAGATGTATGTGAATTATGATAATGACTGATGAAAGAAAATATGAGAGAATTACTTTTAACCGACAATAATAAAGATTAAAATAAGTAAGTGAAAAGGCGGTTAAAAAGATCTTTTATATGTAAAATATAATATAATATATTCATCAGTGAATTACATAACTACCCCAACGGCTAATTTTAACTACCAGGCCTAAAGGCTAAAACTTTTTCTGACAGGCTCAACGGCTATCTAGCAGTACCTTTGTACTCTAGCAGTACCATTTTTGTACTAGCAGTACCTTTGAAAGTTTTTAAAAATCCCTTATAGTTTTTAGCAAACTACCAGCTATCAACGGATTTGAGTTGTCTTTACCAAAAGCCGTTTGCTTAAGGACTAGCTAACTATTTACAATTAAGTATGGTCAGTTAACAACCATATAGTTTTTGGTAAACTATCAACCATTAACGGATTTGATTTGTCTTTACCAAAAGCCGTTTGCTTAAGGACTAGTTAACTATTTACAATTAAGTATGGTCAGTTAACAACCATATAGTTTTTGGTAAACTATCAACCATTAACGGATTTGATTTGTCTTTACCAAAAGCCGTTTGCTTAAGGACTAGTCAACTCTTAAGTTTGTGAAAACTTGGTGAGATGAATACCAAAAGCCATGATGGCCCAAAAGATGGTGTAATTTCCTTGGATGGAGGAAATTTGAATCAGGCCTTGATGCTGTGTATCTTGGATGATTGGCTCAACAAGTGAAATCATCTAATAGCATGCCTTTGAGTTGAAAACATTTCTTAGTTTGATCTAGATAGAACTTTCTCCTTGAGAAATGCTTCATCCCTTCTAGATATGTGATCTAACTATCTCTTTTTCAACTCTGCATCATCTTGTATGCTCTTGTCTTTTCATAAATTGGTCTTTCTTCCATTCTGGGCTATTAATTCCTCCCCTGAGATTGTTATTTCTCCTGAAATGAATAAAACTTTTGTTGCCCCTTTTGTTTGAAAGAACTCTTGTTTTGTTATCAACCTGAAATGTGTTAGTTGCAAACCAAAAGAACAAAGTGTAGAACACTTGATCTATAACATTTTAAGTATTCAAGCCTTTAAATGAACAAAACATAGCAATTTTGTATCAGCAGGACCAATTATGAACTAACAGGACCTTTTGACTAACTAGCAGTACCATGTTTAAAATCCAATACCAGTTAATATTATGAACAAAAACATATGATTTTCAAAGATTTATCATTCCAATACCTCCTACAAGATATTTGAATCTACCTAAATCAAAAGCTTTGGTGAGAAGGTCTGCATAATTCTTTTCAGAATCAATTTTAACAACTTGAATTAACCTTTTCTCATTGCAATCCCTTATGAAATGGTGTCTGATTTCAATATGTTTTGTTTTTGAGTGTTGAACTGGGTTTTTAATGATACAAATAGTACTGCTATTGTCAATATAAATAATGGTGTTAAGAAAATTGTACCCATAGTCAAGCATTTGATTTTGGATCCAAAGAACTTGCCCACAACAACTTGCACCAGCAACATATTCTGCTTCAGTTGTAGAGTTGGCCACCATTGTTTGTTTCTTGCATTGCCAGGAGATTAGTCTGCAACCAAGAAATTGACATCCACCAGTTGTGGATTTTCTGTCTAGTGTTGCACCAGCATAGTCACTATCCGAATAAGCCACCAATTCAAAAGATGATTCCCTTGGATACCAAAGACCCAACCTAGGTTGACCCTTAAGATATCTAAAGATTCTTTTGACTGCTGTGAGATGAGAGATCTTGGGATGTATTTGAAACCTTGCACATACACATACTGAGAACATGATATCTGGTCTTGATGATGTAAGATACATCAAAGATCCAATCATAGACCTATAATTGTGCAAATCCATATCTTCTCCTTCAGCATCCTTGAGTAGCCCTTTGTCTGGATCCATTGGTGTACTTGCAACCTTAGAATCAGCAAAATTGAATTTTCTTAAGATCTCTGCTACATACTTATCTTGGCTGATAAATATGCCTTCTTTGGATTGTTTCACTTGGAGACCTAAAAAGAAAGTAAGTTCCCCCATGGAACTCATCTCAAACTTACTGTGCATAAGTTTTTCAAATTCTACACACAAGCCTTGGTTTGTTGATCCAAAGATTATGTCATCAACATAAATCTGCACTAACAAGATGTCTTTCTTTGTCCTTTTGATGAACAAAGTTGGATCAATCCTGCCTCTTTGGAATCCATACAAAGCCTTGGTAACTTTGTAAACTTTATCTGGATACTCAGCATCAATGAAGCCTGGAGGTTGAGATACATATACTGGTTCTTCAATTTCACCATACAAAAATGCACTCTTAACATCCATTTGATAGACAGTGAAGCCTATGAATGAAGCATAGGCTAAGAAAAGCCTAATTGCTTCAAGTCTTGCAACTGGAGCAAACACTTCTTCATAATCTACCCCTTCCTCTTGAGTATATCCTTGTGCTACCAATCTAGCCTTGTTCCTGATCACTATACCCCTTTCATCCTTCTTGTTTCTGAACACCCATTTGGTTCCAATTGCCTATACCTCTGGGCAAATCAACCAATATCCAAACCTTCTGAATCTTGAATTGGAGAAGCTCTTCTTGCATAGCTTCCACCCAACTTGCATCATCTAAAGCTTTGTTTATGTTTTTGGGTTCAGCCTGAGATAGAAAACATGAAAACAGGCATATATTGGAATTATCATTATTCTTTTCTTCATAAAGAGAGGAGATTAACCCTTCTTCATCTGAGGATAAGACTTGAGATAAACCAACTTGAGATCTTGTTCTAACACCAGAAGTTATGCTTCCAATCACATCATCAGTTGAGTGATCTTTGAGAATTCTAGTGTTTGGTGTTATAGGAACTTCATATGTAGTTGGAAGATTGCTAATCCCAACTTCTTCTTGAAAAGAATCATCTATTTGAACATTCAATGGCTCAGCAGTACCAATACTTGTACTAGCAGGACCATCTGAAGAACTGGCAGTACCATTGTCATTAGCACCACTCTCTTGATTCTCTTGATTCTGAGTTCCTTGATCTTCTTCATTGCCTTCTTTTGTTGTGTTTGAAGGTCCTTCTTCATTTGAAGATAGATCCATACTTTTCCAAATTGGCATCCAGATGAAATCTTGATTTTTAGGAATTTCAACATTATCTTCAGAACCTGCATTTTCATTAGCATTTGTACCTGTAACAGGCACATAATTCATAGATTCTGAAAGCCTATCAACATCAAACATCCAATCTGGTCCAACTCCTTTCACATTTGTAAGTTTCTCTTGAAACTCTATGTGAAGATTCTCTTCAACTAGCCTAGTGCATGTGTTAAACACTCTATAGGCCTTACTTTGCAAGGAATACCCTATCAAAAAGCCAACATCTGCTTTTCCATCAAATTTGCCTAAATGATCTTTGGTATTGAGAATAGTAACCTGACAACCAAAAGGTCTCATAAAACTTAAAGATGGTTTTCTACCAAAGAAAAGTTCATAAGGTGTTTTTCTATGTGGTTTTGTCACAAGAACCCTGTTTTGTACATAACAAGCAGTACCAACTGCTTCAGCCCAAAATGAAATAGGCAACTTAGATTCTACTAACATAGTTCTAGCAGCCTCTATAAGTGTTCTATTCTTTCTTTCTGCTACTCCATTTTGCTGAGGTGTTCTAGCTACACTAAACTCTCTTTTTATGCCTTTTTCCTTGCAAAAGTCATCCATAACTCTATTCTTGAACTCTGTCCCATTGTCACACCTGATGATTTTGACTTTCTTATCAGATTGGTTTTCTACCTCAGTGATATAGGTTTTAAGTATCTCACTAGTTTCATGTTTAGATCTTAAGAAGAAAACCCATGAAAATCTGCTATAGTCATCAGTAACAACCAGACAATATTTCTTTCCATTCAAGCTGCACACATTAGTAGGACCAAAGAGATCCATATGAAGCATATGTAAAGCCTGAGAAATAGAGTTTTGGGTCTTGGGCTTACAAGAAGCTCTATGTTGTTTGCCTTTTAGACAGTCAACACAAGTTTGGTCGTTTTGGAAAATCTTTTTGGGTAAACCTCTTACTAAATCATATTTTGCAATAGTGTTGATTGTTTTAAAGTTTACATGACCAAGCCTTCTATGCCAAAGCATAGATTCATCCAATGAGGCCTTTGCTATCAAACAAGTTAAACCTTCTTTGGGATCAATGTTCTTTAAATTGACACTATACATATTGTTCCTTTTTGGAATTTTAAGAAGGATCTGACTTTCATCAGGCATCTTAAAATCAGAAGAAAGAACCATACATCCATTGTCAGTAAATAGAACATTGTTCTTTTTGTCACACATTTGTGAGACACTAAGAAGATTAAACTGAAGTTCTTTCACAAAATACACATTTTCAAAATCTATTTTACTGGTTTTAATAGTACCTTTACCAGTAATCTTTCCTTTTATTCCTCCCCCAAAGGTAACATATCCTCCATCAAAAGTTTTGAAGTCTGAGAGGAATGACATGTTGCCTGTCATGTGCCTGGAACACCCACTATCAACATACCCTTGATCTTCACTATCAGTTGAATGTTCCTGCACATGAATAAACACATTAGTTTCCTTGGGGTACCCAAGCCATGACAGACTTGGGTTTGCCTCTTGCATCAATGAAGTCAAACCTTTTCAGGATTGTTGATGCACCTTTTGATTGGATTGGTTTCCAAATCCAACATGCTGAGGCCTTAACAGCACTTTCCCTTCTAATCCATTGTGTGGTCTTTGGTCTATCAGTACCAATTTTGGCAATACCAATTTTGGCAGTACCATTTAGTCTAGCAGGACCTTTTGGTCTAGCAGGACCTTTGGTTTTTGGACTCCAAACTTTTGTTTTGACCACATTTATCTTTTGAATAGGATTCTTCTCAACTTTTGGTACACTTTTGAAAGTGTTTCTTGTACCCTTTTCAGTTGATTTTGTAATAACAGGCTTATGTTGTCTAACAGTATGATTATCTTTTGTAGTGTTAGACTTAACAAAACTTTTTCTGGGTTGAGTAACATTTGTTTTAGCTTTTGATTTACGCCCAGAAACCCATTTATTACAATAAGCATGAAGATGATTAAAGCTACCACAATAATAACAAGCTTTATTAAACATAACAAAGTCATCACCTAATTGTTGTGATTTAAGGTTGTTCCAATTTCTTTGGCTTCCCCTAGGTTTGTTATTACATTTTTTACAACTTTCAACTGTCTTCAAAACAGTTTTGGCTTTAGCTTTAACTTCTACTTTCTTAGGACTGGATGGTCCTACTTTGATTCCTTTAATAGGAATAGTCTCATCTTCATCATCATCAGATACCCAATCCTCAATAATTAGGACATCTGGTCTCTTCTCAGTGAGCACCTTGGAGAGTGAGACATTCTTAGCACTCTCAGAAGGTTCACCTATCACTACAGGTTTAGCTAATGGTTTTGCAACAAATTCATGTAAACCTGATGCAGCAAGATCACTACCTTGTGGACAAGGAATTCCTCTATAAGGTGGAGGACAATTATTATATCCTATCCCTGATTTTATTCTCTTATTCAACTGAGTCTCAACTATGCTCTTAGTACACTCAGAAGCATTTTCCAATTTAGTAACAGTCAGTTGAATATTGTCTCTAGCTAATGTCACTTTAGTGCACTCTGTCCTTACCATTTCTATTTCTATATCTTTCAAAAATATTTGTCTTTGAAGAGCATTTTTAGCATCAGTAAAGGTAAGTTCATTTTCTCTATAGTGAGTGATTTGTTTTTCTAACTTGGACATACCACACTTGTGGTCAAATAATTTTTGCTGGGTTTTTCTGTGTTCTAAGATTTCTGTATCATAAGCTTTTCTTATGGTTTCTAATTCTTTAAGAAATTCACAATCATTAGAACATTTGATAGTTTGTACCTCAGGGGTGGAGAATGCCATCAAAGCCAATTCATCAGAAGTTGACTCATCTTCACCCATGAAACTCCAGTCAAAACCCATGCCATCTATAGCAACCATTGCTTTTGGCTCAGCAACTTCAACAACCTTACTCTTGCTTTCAAAGCTTCCTTTCTTCTCAAAGCTTCCTTGGTTTCTATTGTCAAACCCTCTACCTCTGTCATCCTGCCTCTTAGGTCTTCTACACTCTCTAGAGTAGTGACCTTTCATGTGGCAGTTGTAACACTCCACCTTTGACTTATCATAGCCAGCAGGCTCACTTCCATCTATCAGTATCTTCTTGCCAGTCCTCATCATCAACTGCTTAGCTCTAATGCTTAAAAGTGAAAGTTGCCACTTTAGGTCCATTACTTCAAGATCATCAGGATGAATCTCTTGAAGGTCTTCAAATGTTAATACAGACCCATTGTGTTGAGATGTAAGAAAAGCACACCCAATTGTTTCATCCAAAATGGATTTAGTGCTACTAGAAGTACTAGCAGTACCAAAGGTTGTGTTAGCAGTACCTTCTTCTCTGCCTCCTTTGTCTTCATGATCAACCTTTGAGATGTTTGGGGATGAAACAAATGCCATATTTCCTGAGCTTGACCCAGTAGTCTTCTTAACTTCATGTTCTACAATCTTGAAATTGTTGTAGAGATCATTGAGACTCATCTGGTCAATATCTGACTTGTTCTTCCATACAATGACATGCATAGACCATTCTGAAGGTAAACTCCTAAGAAATTTAGAGTTTAGATCTTCTTGAGTTATCATCACTTCATGGATGGCTAACTGACTTGCAAGCTTCTGAAGTCTATTGAACATACTGTCCAAAGACTCATTGGTTGTGGCTGTGAAGTTCTCAAATTGTTGTTTGAGAAGTGTCTTTTGTGTTTTCTTGGTAGCATCATTACCACCAAACCTAGCCACAATAGCTTCAAAGAGGGTTTTGGCATCTTTGTATTTGTTAAAAATCAGAAGTTGATCATTTGGAATAGTCATCAGTAACATACTCCTTGCCTTGAGATCATTTTTCTTCTGAATTCTTTCATCTGCATTCGATGGTTGGGTTTGTATTGTTGTTACAAGAGCATCATTTACTGTTGTTGTGGTGGTTTGGGGTTTAAATGAATTGCCTTGTTCAATAATCTCCCAAAGTGCATAATCCTGCACTTGAAAGTATTGTTCAACCCTGAGTCGCCACATTTCAAACTCATTTTGTTTCAGTAATGGAAGTTTAGCTGCAACATTTGTCTGAATATGTTCAACATCCATTTTTCTTTTAAATTAGTAAATATCAAGCCTAGCTCTGATACCACTTGTGGAACGTTTTGTTTGTTCTTGATTGAGATATTTATGTATTGAATGTGTTTAGCATGCGGAATCTACTACAACACACTTTAAAAGAACACAAGATGGTGAGTTTGAGTAAATGAGAGAATGTAATGAACAAATAATCACAACTTTGGTTAACACAAAACGATTCAATATTATTGATGAAATAATACGGATGATCTAAATATCACCGGGATTACAAAGTAATCTTGAATCAAAGATTGTAAAAGGATTTGTGATTCGAAGTAACTAAGTTACTTGAGAGATAGTTTGTTTTTGGTTATTTGGTTAATGAAGATGCATGCATGAAGAAGTGACTAAGATATCCTTTTATAAGATAAGGATATCTTATTACATGTTGTCAAGTAGATGAATATAATACTATACTTTGACTATTATGGCGCCTACAATTAAATACAACTACCCATGTACACTCTGATATATTCTTCTGTCACCACAGAAGACTATTCTACTTCTACATAACGTATAACAATGTACAAAGACTAATAATTCAACTAAATATCTATTACAAAATATCTAATCGACACAACAGAAGCTTGGCAGGCTCTTCATTAGCTAGCAGTACCTTCTACCCAGAAGGTACTGGTAGAACATCTTCGTACATAACAAAATCAACTAGCAGGCTCTTCATCATCTTGGCAGGCTCTTTGACTTTGTTCATTTTATTCCCAACAATAACAATGATTTCGTTTTTAAGCTTAGTTTGGGGACTCGTGAAAAATCAGGGACGACGAATTTTATTCGTATGGTCACTTCTTTATGAGTCGTGTTTCCTGCTTAATGACCCTAAAAGTTATCGTTAGATAATGATTGTCGACAAAGCCGTCACATGAATAATGAGAAAAATACAAAAATAGAATAAAATGGAAAATCGGGGAGTTTTTAGAACTTAAGATTTCTTGATCTCTTTTGAAAATTTTGCTACTTCTCAAAGTTAGTAAAAAGAGATTGGAAATTTTCGGTTTCAAAAACGTGTTTTATAACATTGCATGAGGACATTGCAATAGCTTAGTCTGGGGGAATTTGGTATGTGCTTATTCACATACCTTTTATTTACCAAAAACCGGACCAAAAAGACCAAAAACCCGACCAAAATGCCAAAAGATATTGCGTTTTTGTGTTTTTATATATGCAGGGACAGATATCGAAAAAACCGACAAAAGACACGGAAAACCCGGAAAACGAGCACGAGATACAGAAATGACTTAGAGCTGAACCGGGAAAACCATCATTGGTCAAGAAGTCAAAAATCACCCTTAGATCATACTTTGAAGAATGGCAGCATAGACCCCTTCACTTTCAGAAATTACAAATTTAGTCCCTACAATTAAAATTCTTAAACCTTTAAATACATTTAAACCCGGTTATAATTTTAACCCAATCTATCACACACTAAACCTACTCCACTAAACTAAACCCCAACCCACCTTAAAATATTAACCCATTCCACAGCCCACGTTTTTAAACCCACAAGCCCATTCCCTTAAAAACCCGAGCCCATTTCATTCTTACTATACCCGATCCACCCCCATCCTTATTAACTAAAACACCGGTCAACCCACCCTTTCTCAGTCAAACAAAATGAAAATAAAAAAAACTCACTCACCCCGCCCCTTTTACCCCTTTAACCCAGGAACACATGAACCCTAGTTACTATTCACACGAGTCAATCCGAATTTAACAGCAATTAAGGGTATAGATGTGAATCATTGGCCCTTCTAGAAGACCCTGACAAGAAGAATGACACATGGCAGCAAGTGATTGGACCGAACAAATCATCAAGTTGGATCGTACGGTGAAGATTGAAGGATTGGTGAACAAGTAATGATCTAAGGGTGGATAGCAGCTCATGTGTACACGGATTGCCAACGTGGACATCCCAGAAGGTTCGGCTGAGCACTATAAATAGGAGGGTCTCTCCTCAAACGTGGAGTTAGTTTTTTTCGTATTGTATTTTTCTGTTTTTGTTTGTTGATTTAATCTTCTAGTTTGTAATAGGTTTTAAAGTACTTTATGAGTTCATTTTCAAGTATTCTGTAATTCTCATCTTCCTGATTAATGAAATTTTTCATTTAAGGTTCTATTGATTGTGAGTTTTCTTTTAATTGTTGTTACTGTTTCAGTTTATTATCTTAAAAATTTAATTCAGCTTGTTTAGTTTTGTTACATTTCAATTATAAAAGAAAAAAAAAAAGAAAAAAAAGAAAAAAAAAAAAGTAAGTCCAGCTTTCAGATAAGCTATTTCAGTAGAGTACAAGCTCTTTTAAGCTCCCTAGCTTATGTGAGTTTGTTTAGTTACAATTTCAGCAAAGTTCTCATAAAAGTCAACACAAGTCAATTATTTTCATTGAATCATGGTGAAGTCTGGTTTCATTTGATAGTCCAATTGAAGCAAGGGAAGTCATTGGCCTATCTAAAGATAGGCTAGGTTCAAGTTACCCTCTGTTCAGCTGAGGGGATAATTTGTAAGTTTTTGCTTATTTTCTTTTCCACTCAAAATTTAGTATTAGATTTGCTGGTGTTTATTGAATGATCAGAATTGTTTGATGATGTTTATTTGGATTCAGTAGTGTTATAATTATAGAATAAGTAGTTAGAATAAGCTTTGGTCAATTTGTTGGTTTTAGTGGAATTAGTTCATAGCAGTTAGTTAAAGTGGTATGTGCAGGGACTGTTTTAAGAAGTTAGTTGTAATATTGTTGGTTTGCAAATTTCTGAGGTTGGATTAAGTTGAGTAGAGGTTATACAAGCTAGAATCAGTTGGTGATCAAGGTTTAATTGCTCATAATTAGAATTTGCTTGTTGTTGGAATTTTGATACTTAAACTGCCTTTATAAGCTCAGCTTAAGCTAGCTTAGTTGAAAGTCTCAATCAAGTATTTCTGTGTTGCTTTTATGTGTTTAAGTAAGTGTACAAAGGATAGTTGGATTTCAAGTAAGTTTGCACAAGTTTTTGGTCAAAACACTCCCTCTGCTGTCACAGAATACTCTGTGCAGTCTTTGGTTCTTGACTGCTGATCTCTGCTTTCTAGTAACTTATTGGATTAAGCTTAGGTCCCCTTATTTGGTTTTTAGGCAGTTGATACAACAAACTTCATAGATAATATCTGGGATTCAGGTTGGTGGCTTATTAAGGAGCTTATTTCTAGTTTGCAAAATCAGCCTTCATCACTTATTTCTTTTGCATATGTTAATGTGCTTGAACACCCCTTGATCTAGAGTAGAATTAGGTGAGCAATTGGCCACAACTTTTGGGCATATTGGGTTTTAAGATAGATTTCCACCTAGGCTATAAGCTCATCATCTGGGATTTGACAAATCAGCTTATTAAAGTGCTTAATCAGGGGTGCAAAGTAGGCATCTAGGCTGTTTTGATTTTGACTTGGAAATAAGCTGTCCAGCTTAAATCCAGCTTTTTGCTTGTGCTTAATTTTCCATTTTCAGTTCCTTTGTGCTTCCAGTAGTTAGAATAACTAGTATTTAGCTTTTTATAATTTTTGGCTTATTTTTGCTTATTTTTAGCTTATTTTCTATTTGCTTATTAACTGTTTTAGCTTAATCAGTCATATTCAGCTTCTAAAAATATTTTTATTAAATTTCTCATTAAAAATTAAAATTCCTCAAAAATTTTCAGAGTTTTTTATTCAGTTTTACTATTTTTTAAGAATTTAATTAGTTTTATTTAGTTTTTAATTCATAAAAAAATTATTAAAAAGTCAAAAAAAATATTTTTCTTTTTCCAAAAATTTTCTTTTATCAAATTTAATATAATAAAATTATTTTTTATATTTTTAGGTTTTAAATTTCACAAAATCACTTTTATTTACGTTTTAAAATTCGTCGTGTAACGTTTTTAAATTTTAATTTTCGATTTTAGGTTCGTATGCTTAGCTTAATTGTTTCATTAGCATAATTAGTTGTTTACCTTTATTATTTCATTCTTAGTAGTGTAAATCAAAATCAATCACTCTTTCACTTATTCACTTCACATTTTCACGACTCCGAATCGACTTAAACGCCGTCAAACCTTCGTTGGGAGAACGACCCGGGGAAATATTTTCACAAATATTTCTTTGGTAAAATAATTTAAATCAATATGATTCTACACGAGATGTTAAACGAATGATCCGAGATGGTATGGTTCTACACGAGATGTTAAACGAATGATCCGAGATGATATGGTTCTACACGAGATGTTAAACGAATGAGCCGAGATGGTATGGTTCTATACGAGATGTTAAACGAATGATCCGAGATGATATGGTTCTACACGAGATGTTAAATGAATGAGCCGAGATGGTATGGTTCTACACGAGATGTTAAACGAATGATCCGAGATGATATGGTTCTACACGTGATGTTGAACGAATGATTCGAGATGATATGGTTGTACACGAGATGTTAAACGAATGATCCGAGATGATATGGTTCTCCACGAGATATGAAACGAATGATCCGAGATGATATGGTTCTACACGAGAGGTTAAACGAATGATCCGAGATGACATGGTTCTACACGAGATGTTAAACGAATGAGCCGAGATGGTATGGTTCTACACGAGATGTTAAATGAATGATCCGAGATGATATGGTTTACACGAGATGTTAAACGAATGATCCGAGAGGATATGGTTCTACACGAGATGTTAAACGAATGAGCCGAGATGGTATGGTTCTACACGAGATGTTAAACGAATGATCTGGGATGATATGGTTGTACACGAGATGTTAAACGAATGATCCGAGATGATATGGTTCTACACGAGATATTAAAAGAATGATCCGAGATGATATGGTTGTACACGAGATGTTAAACAAATGATTCGAGATGATATGGTTCTACACGAGATGTTAAACGAATGATCCGAGATGGTATGGTTCTTCACGAAATGTTAAACGAATGATCCGAGATGATATGGTTCTACACGAGATCTTAAACGAATGATCCGAGATGATATGGTTGTACACGAAAAGTTAAACGAATGATCCGAGATGATATGGTTGTGCACGAGATGTTAAACGAATGATCCGAGCAATTATGGAACTCGTGCTCAACAAAAAAGTTCCAGCTTATCTTGTTCTAGTTTGAAAGATGCAATTCCTAAATAATGAGCCGAGTTGTTTCATTTGCTTGTCGAGTTGTTTCATTTGCTTGCCAAGTTGTTTCGTTTGCTTGTCGAGTTGTTTCGTTTGATATGGTTCTACATGAGATGTTAAACGAATGAGCCGAGATGGTATGGTTCTACACGAGATGTTAAACGAATGATTCGCGATGATATGGTTCTACACGAGATGTTAAACGAATGATCCGAGATGGTATGGTTCTACACGAGATGTTAAACGAATGATCCGAGATGATATGGTTCTACACGTGATATTAAACGAATGATCCGAGATGGTATGGTTCTACACGAGATGTTAAATGAATGATCCGAGATGATATGGTTCTAGACGAGATGTTAAACGAATGAGTCGAGATGGTATGGTTCTATACGATATGTTAAACGAATGATCCGAGATGATATGGTTCTACACAAGATGTTAAATGAATGAGCCGAGATGGTATGGTTCTACACGAGATGTTAAATGAATGATCCGAGATGATATGGTTCTACACGAGATGTTAAACGAATGATCCGAGATGATATGGTTGTGCACGAGATGTTAAACGAATGATCCGAGCAATTATGGAACTCGTGCTCAACAACAAAGTTCCAGCTTATTTTGTTCTAGTTTGAAAGATGCAATTCCTAACTAATGAGCCGAGTTGTTTCATTTGCTTGTCGAGTTGTTTCATTTGCTTTCCGAGTTGTTTCGTTTGGTTGTCGAGTTGTTTTGTTTGATATGGTTCTACACCGAGATGTTAAACGAATGAGCCGAGATGGTATGGTTCTACACAAGATGTTAAACGAATGATCCGAGATGATATGGTTCTACACGTGATGTTAAACGAATGATCCGAGATGATATGGTTGTACACGAGATGTTAAACGAATGATCCGGGATGATATGGTTCTACACGATATGTTAAACGAATGATCCGAGATGGTATGGTTCTACACGAGAGGTTAAACGAATGATCCGAGATGATATGGTTCTACACGAGATGTTAAACGAATGAGCCGAGATGGTATGGTTCTACACGAGATGTTAAATGAATGATCCGAGATGATATGGTTTACACGAGATGTTAAACGAATGATCCGAGATGATATGGTTCTACACGAGATGTTAAACGAATGATTCAAGATGGTATGGTTCTACACGAGATGTTAAACGAATGATCCGAGATGATATGGTTGTACACTGAAGGATAATAAAACTTATCCTTTCATATCTATTATCTTACAAAAAAATCTCATCATATCTTCTTATCTTATCTTTCATATATATTCTTTTCTTTCTCTCTGGATATAGACAATCAGTGGCCATCATTAATTCCCACAAATAACCGATCATCCTCAAATCGGCAAAACACAAATAACCAAATCACTAATTCCCACAAAACACACATAACAATGGATGGTTACACGCTGGAAGAGGAGTGGTCAAAGGTTTTATCGTGGATGCTCCTCTTTGATGAAGTTATTTATGAATATGGCTCAGAAATTATTGATGAATATGGTTCTTATAAGAACTGTGCACCGTGGATGAGAGACTGGATTCTGAAATGGTTGAGGAAAAAGCCGTACTACAAAGAGTATTTGGACGCTCAAGCTGAAGATGAAGCTGAAAGCACGTTGGACACCAAACTTGATGATCTGGGAAATAGGGTAACAAATCTCGAAGATATGTTTGAACATATCAAGCAAAGGAAAGCAAGGAAGGGAAAAGATGGTGCAAGTTCTAGCAAAGCGGGAAGTAGCAGCAAAAGAAATGAATGGCTGATGTTTGTTAATACTTTCGTGCAAGTTCTAGCAAAGCGGGAAGTAGCAGCAAAGCGGTATATGTCGTGTGTTGTTTCGTTTGAGTTGTTTCGTTTGCTTATCGAGTTGTTTTGTTTGATCTGTTTCGTTTGCTTGTCAACTTGTTTCGTTTGAGTCTGTATGAAATGTATGTGGTTGAGAACTCTTGCGTGTTTTAAATAAAATGTTTGCCGTCGTGTTTGTTAATTGTGATATTGTTCCTTCCAATAAGCTCATAAACCCAAACACCCTTTTGGTGCAGAAATAAGCAATCCCAAACACCCCTCTTTGGACAGCATAAACCAAACGGCCCTTGTGGGCTGCTGTTAACCAAGCAACATAAACAAAACACCCCTGTTTGGATAGCATAAACCAAACGGCCCTGTTTGGACAGCGTAAACCAAACGGCCCTTGTGGGCTGCTGTTAACCAAACAGCATAAACCAAACGGCCCTGTTTGGACAGCGTAAACCAAACGGCCCTTGTGGGCTGCTGTTAACCAAACAGCATAAACCAAACGGCCCTGGTCATGGTTGCAACAACAACAACAACATTTTATTAAACAACAACAACAACGACGACAACAACAACAACAACAACAACAACAACAACAACATTACATATGCAGATTGTCCATGTCACCTAATAGCTCACGGAGTATTGCAGCCGACTGAAATGCGTGGTCGGGGTCGTCGTGATTCGTTGCCATTTCAAGTCTTGCCTCCAGCATCCTTACTCTTGTCTCTAGCACCTGCTTTTGTGCCTCCAGCATGTTTATCCTAAGATCTTTTTCATTACAGTTTGTGTAACATCTCGCCTACTCAGACCACAATATTGTCCGCTTTGCCCGCAGGCTCACGGCTTTGCTTTTGTGACCTCATTTGAAGACTTCCCGGCAGGTCACCCAATCCAGTACTACTCTCACATGAGCACGCTTAACTGCCAGTTCCTAAGAACCCCACTCGCAGTAGACCACAAAACGCGTTGTGTCATTGTAAGGCGAATGTTATCTTATGAACCCAGCATCTCTCCAGGCCACAGCCGATGTGGGATTTGCCTAGGGTGTTACAATCACCCCCCCCCCCTTAGGGACTCATCGTCCTCGATGAGGTTTTCCCCACCATCCCGAACGGCTCAGGAGTGGCTTTGATACCACCTGTAACATCCCGCCTACTCAGACCATAATATTTTCCGCTTTGCCCGCAGGCTCACGGCTTTGCTTTTGTGACCTCATTTGAAGACTTCCCGGCAGGTCACCCAATCCAGTACTACTCTCACATGAGCACGCTTAACTGCCAGTTCCTAAGAACCCCACTCGCAGTAGACCACAAAACGCGTTGTGTCATTGTAAGGCGAATGTTATCTTATGAACCCAGCATCTCTCCAGGCCACAGCCGATGTGGGATTTGCCTAGGGTGTTACAGTTTGAGCACCCTGTTGGTGCAGATCCAGAACCGTGAGATGTTGAAGCAGAAGAGGTTACTCGTAACTGCTCATCAAATTCACTCTTCCACATAAAATATCCACATCCATGACCTTTTTCTCTTGGCTGTCACATAAATAATGTAATTATATGATTGTTTGTATATTTACATAAATAAGAAATGTATAATTGTTCACCTTTGAAAGAGGACATGCATAATATTCCAATCCAAATGAATCTGCTTGATGTGATTTTCTTTTTTTTATATTTCCTGCTCCACAATTACACATAAAAGGATTATATCGCTACATCTCAGGTTTTGAAATTGGTGTGAAGATAAAATGTTGTGAGGCTGAGTGGTTTTGAGGATAAGATAACCTAAGATTTGTGTGAATACAAGAGGTTGTGAGGTTGAGTGGTTTTGAGGATAAGAGTGTATATAATGTGCTTGGGAATATAATCCCGTCGACATGTCGTCGGCGTAATAAAGGTGGGAAAAAACCCCGCCCAATTATTCGCTATTATTAACACGCGGGAGAAAGTCAAAATTTTGACCTAAACAAATACAGGCGACATGTCGTCGGTAAAATAACACTAATGCCAAAACAAATCTTAATCAAAGACTAATCACGCGCTAATTGCAATTAATTTTTGGGTTTATACGTCGCCGACGACATGTCGTCGACAATATATTGGGCGGCCAAATTCCCGCCCAGTTTTTGACCATTATTAGCAAAGTCAAACTTTTTCAATATGATACCGGCGACTTGTCGTCGGTATTTTACCAACTCAAAAATTCAACGCACCCTTGGCTCGGTCAAGTCAGTTTTTTGTCGTTTAGTGTTATATGTCGTCGGCATCATGCTCGTCGCCCGTTCTTCGTTTTCTTGTAGTGACAAACTATAAAACTGTTTGCTAAATGTGCAGAACAAGTCCTGCACTAGAATAAAACCATGAGATTGTAAAATAATAACATATTTTTTACAAAGTTTACCTAACATATGAAAAGATCATACAGATTTGTGCTTTACAGATGCATAATTACACTATCACCCTTGAATATAGGTGGATTTACCAGAGCAAAACCCCAACTAATAAACCAACCTTTCTAGAGGATGTTTGCCACTAACCCTGCTTCTTAGTGAAGCAACTTCATTTGTTGGACTAAATATTTAAATTATGTGGTTCCCATTGACTTTAATGTAACATTTCTTATGTCTTTAAATACTTTTGCTTTTAAACTAACATTTTGATGATTGAAATTACAGTGAATCGAGTTTTTTATTTGAATATTTGTAGTTGAACTCGTCATAACACAATTGGATTACTAGGAGTATATTTTCATGAGTGGGAAATAAAATTTCAGTTATAATATATGGATTTGTAAACTTCTGTAGAGATTATCATTTTTCTCACTTATTTCATGCAAGAATAAACAATAATCGTACTAGTGAGTCTTACGTACACGTTGCATGCACTAGTTTCTATCACAAGTGTCATATACCATGTTTAATGATAACGAGAATGGCGCCGAAGCGCCGCGTTGCGGGCGGGCCGATATTTTTTGCGGTCGTATTTGATTAGAAGAATTTCTTCGAGTTGGAAGAAATTCTACTGTAGCGCTACTGTAGCACCGGACCGCTACGCGTTTTGCTGCGAGATGTTTGAATATAAACGGTCGTAAGATTTAAAAAAACAATCGCGGTAAAAAAAAAAAAAATTATTTATTTTTTTTTTTTTTTTATAGAAAAAGACTCCTTTTGCAAAGAGGTGGTAATTTCGGGGGTATATTTTGGCAATTTTTGAAACATTTTTTTTGGAGAAAGGACTACGTTTGCAAAGAGGCGTAAAATTCAGGGGGTTTTTTTTGCCAATTTTTTAAACATTTTTTTGGAAGAAGGACTACTTTTGCAAAGAGGCGTCAACCTCAGGGGTATTTTTTGCCAATTTGCGAAACTTGATTTTGGGCTCATGGGCTGCTACTGTAGCGCTACTGTAGCACCGGCCCGCTACTGTAGCACTACAGTAGCTTTGGTATGAAACGGCAGCGTTTCAAACGCCTTTTAATATATATATTAATAAGAAGCCTTTTCATATTTTCATATCCGGCAGTTTATTTTTGAGTAACGTACTATGATCCGATCTTTTAGCCATCTAATCTATTGGGTTTGATTCACCAACACACATACTCAAAATGGGTAAAACCCTCATTTTTCACGAGGTTGACATGGCCACTTCAAGATTGGTTGCACCTAAAAAAATTGAACTTAAAACCTCACACATCTTAGAGTGATAGTCACAAATGCGTTTGCCACGGGGCTATCATGAGTGGCGTGGCCACTTCATATATCACAGTTTCACACATCTCATTCACGTAAATTGAAGTGAGATACGTGAAGAACACGCGATCTTGCTGCAACAATAAATAGGTAACGGTATTGGTTAATTCGCTGATAATTAACCATCTATAATACAATCAAATCTATATGTCCTTTGGAAAAAGATAGCAGAATCCAAAACAGAAAGCATACTAATTCCATTAGATGTTCTTTAACAATAAAAAAAGTTCATCAAATAGCAATCTTGCATGATAGTTGCGTTTGCCATATATTTGTTTTCATATTTAAAAACTGAAACCATTAGTCCAATTTCAAACATTAGAAACGCCAACACAACTTAATTAAATTGATCAAATGGGTTGAAACCATGGATGGCATTGAAAAATCCATGGGAGTGCAAATCCTTGTTTCGTTGTAAAAGAAGCAAAAGTTAGGCCACATCATTGAGTGTGATTTCCTTCCACCTTTTTAGGTTCCATTAGTTTGGTGCCATTTTCTTACTGCTAGAGATATTTTTCACATTTTCAACTTAGGTAAAGAATAATACAATATTAGCATAATGTAATGAGTTAATTACAATTGATGGGAGATATTCACATACTCGCATTTGATAAGAAAAAATTGTTCATAAAAGCAATTTTTATTCCCTTAGTCAAATAATTAATCTTGATCGTTTTTTAGTGTCTCGATCTCAAATAATTATTTTCTTAGCAATTTTTATTTTCACTAGCAAGGCTTTGTTCATCGTTGGCAACCTCATTGTCATTTTTTTATTGGGAGAATCAAAGTTTTTCGCTTCTAAGTATAAGGATTACAACAACGTTTGTCATGATAAATATGAGTGCACGCACCTTGATAAGCTTCAACTCACCACCCCTTCTCACGAACCAAATAAAGTTAAGAAAGTTATTGACACTCCAAAACATGACATACAAGTTAAGAGCCTTGAACTAGTAACTTGTGAAGCAAACGACCAAGAGGAGTTTTTTGAATTGTATAATGATGAGGAAACTTGTGGCTTAGATGAAAATACGGCTGCATCATCGAGTCAGGACGAAGATGAAGTGAGTTGTTCGGGACGTGAGATAAAGGTGGTTGAGGAAGGAAAACGAGACGAGGATGTGCATTTGCCAGCCGAAGAGTTGAATAAGTTGGTCGATGATTTTATTGCTAGGATTATTAGACAAAGACGGCTTGAAGACGAATTTTGTAGGGGTTAAAAAAGTTGTGCAAATAAATGACGCTGGAGCTAGAGTGCAATTTTTAGATGTACTTGAGAGAATGCTAGAATGATGCTTGATGCATTTGGAGAAAAACCTAAAAATTATGTAAATCAGTCTCTCTTGTTTTTTAGATTGCAATAAATCTAAAATATGTTAAAAAAAACCTGCTTATTCTCTTTTTAGGTCGCATGGTATGAGTACTAATATACAAAAAATAACTAGTAGTTCAATTTATTCAAGAAATAAACAAAGTTAAAGTAGTAACGAAGTATGCGTGTCTCCTTATTTGTGGGCTGGTGTGGTGATAACATGAATGCCATGTCAAATACCAGCATTATATGGCTTTTTATCCGGCGACCATCGTTATCATGAACTTCACATTTCTTTGACGACCTTCAAAAACACCAAAGTTTAGGTAAAATATTATCTCACTTTTTCTTGTTTCATGAAACTAGATTTGACATGAGCTAATTCTTGGATGAAACTTCTATTATTTTCGAGATAAATAACACCTTGCACCACGCCTTAGGTCAAATCAATGTTTTAAAAACCGGTTTTTTCGACGAACCGGATTTTTCACCGCGGCCGGTCGAACCGGTCGGACCGGTCAAACCGGTCGGACCGGTTCAACCGTTTGACCAGTCAAAAAAATTAAAAAAAAAAAAAAAAAAAAAAAAAATCAAAACCGGTTGAACCGGACCGGTCGAACCGGAAAAACCGGCCAAAACCGGAAAAACCGGCCGGTTCTAAACAGTGAACGGGACCTATAAAAAACCGGGGTTTTTTAAACCGGCCGACCAGCCGGACACCGGTCGTACCGGCCGGTTCGAACCGGTTTTTAAAACACTGGGTCAAATAGATCTTGTCAAAGTTTCATGATTTGTGGCTACTTTCACTGTTTTGACTTTATTCATACTCTCTTTTTCTCAAATAATCGCATGGCTCGTTGCTACGGCTTTAAACGACACGAGGCGGCTCACGAGTTATTGGAAATCGACTCGTAATTTATTTGAAATCTACTCGATTAAATGAGTCGAGCTCGAGCTGCAGCAACTTGAGTATACTTTCGAGTCGAATTCGAGCTCCAAAATACTTGGCTCGTGAGGCTCGCGTGCCATATCGAGCTTTCATTAAGTTATTATACCCTTTTATACGCATATAATTATTTAATTTTCATAAATATTGAGTCGGGCTTAAAATGTGGAAATACGTGTTGAGTCGAGTTTCAAGTTCAAGTATTTAATGACGAGTCGAGCTCGAGCTTAAAATCTGAAACTCGACAGAGCTCAAGTCGAGTTTCGAGCTCGAGTTTTAGTATTCGAAAGGGATCCGTCCCTTCTCTGAGAAGGGATCCGTGAGTCTGAGAACAGACTGCATCAGTGGCCTAAAATCCTTAACCCACTATATTTGTTTTCCTTTCTCAAAAGCACCAAACGAATACCTCTTCCTAACATTATATCAACAAATTTGAATGATAAAGTATCCTTGACAATTTGAAATACCCATCCGAGTTCCCAAATATTTACCTTACAATGCAATTTGTAAATCATCATAACTAGAAAACCAAATACGAGCAAATGCACAACATATGTAGTTTTACTCATTCAAATTCAAACTCAAAGACCTTGCATCGGGAGAGATCCTTGGGTCATAGCAATCATCCATATCCATTTCTCACTTCACCAGACGAGCATGATGCTTCTCTTTATTCTTTACCAATTAAGTATAAGTTATATATATGTTTAATTCCAAAACAAAACGGCGCCGTTTTGTCACCCGTTTTCCCGCCAAAAATTAGGGCCTAAATGCAGGCTAAAACCAGCCCAATCTCTTGGCCTTTCTACCTATGTAGCCCAACTAACCCATTACTACTTTTATAATAATACAAATCGATATATCTCGAAGATGTTCTTCCATATTCCAGAAAGCTCCCAAAATAATTTTAGGTCTGTTCTTAAATCCCAAAATAATTTTAGGGGTTTTTTAAAATTGATATGCCTGGTAAGAGATAATCTCTTATTTTTATGTTTCATATATCTTAATTTGTGTAGTTTTAATTTTGAGTGTTTTTTTTTTTTTTTTTGGAAGTTAATCAACCAACTGTGCCTATGTAAGTAGATGAAGAGAAGGATGCCGGGATTTAAGGTTTGGAAAAGAAGATAAGGATGCTGGGATTCAAGGTTTGTTTCATTTGGTCACAACAAGTATCTTTTAACGCTTAAGTTTATTAACTTTAACTGCTTTGTGTTATGAAACAATGGGATTACCACAACTGACATCTTTTTTCCTTTTCTTTTTCAGTTCCGCAATGAGGTCACGTTCGTTTGATGTGAGGCACACCATGTTTGCCATGTTTCGGGCCTGAAAAAAGGGGCTAAAATGGAGCTATTTTGGAACTGAAATACAAGTGGGATTAGTATTACTTGGGAGATCCAGCTTCTTTGAATGATCAGATGTCGGACACTGTTTTGGTACTGTCCCACTCTGCGCTTATTTAATTGCCTTGGATTTAAGCATTTCAGCTAACCAGGTGTCACCTATGGTTAAAATAAGATGCTGTCAACACATTTTAAAAGAACAAACTTATAATCTTTTGCTATTGCTCTAAAAAGATTATTTGTTTCAAACAGGCTATCAAATTCGGCCGTAAGCTAGCTAAGGAGCTTTTTTTTCCGACATGTTCTTAGGTGAGCACTTTAACTGCCTTTAGTCTCTTTTGTACATTTTCCTTTCAACTTTTTTGCTTCTGCTAGGAGGCTAATATCATTTGCTCAACATTTTGTGCATACATACTGCAGGTTTTTGTGAGAGAGATTAATTAGTGATAAGTCCACAAGCAAGCAATGCAATGCAGGTCTGTTACCACAACTACGATCCGTATGTAAGAGCTCAACTTCATTTTGTGACTCGGGTGCTTATACAAGTCCTGGGACACTTGATTATGAGGTTGGTAATAATTATAAGAGCATGGAAATACATATTGGAAATATATTGCTGTTAAATATTTAATTCAGCTATGGGTATAATAAGCAATTTCGAATACCATATAAACGTCAATAGTCTGCCTATATTAAAATAACCAGAAAAACATTGGACGATGGAAAACTACTTTTTCTTAAAAATACGCTTATATGATATTCATTAGAAAACTACTCAATCGCTGAGCACTGTCATCAACATATACTCAATTGATTGCGTTATCTGATGAATGCTGAATTGTTATGAGCATTGTAGGTACAAAATGATCTTCAGTACATTAAGGTAGACATAAATGCCGTAGAGAGACATAGAATAGAACTGCATCGAGCAAAAGAAAGATGCTCAGTAAAACTCAGGATGCTTGCTCATGATTCCACCGTAAAAACATCATGGCCATCGCTGATGGATAAACGTAACAGCAGCAGTATGTCAATGGGAAACATGGCTGCGGGAAGTTAACTAAGTAGGTTACTTGATACACAAGCTCCTGCAAGCTCTCTTGCCTTCCAAAAAAAAAGATGCTTGCAGTGGATCAGATTGTACCCAACCAAGAGTCACCGTAGCAAGAAAAAGACGACTGCATGCACAGGTCAGTGCATTTGTCATATTCAAAATTTGGTATTTGAAAAATGGGTGTCCATATTTGTTTTTGCTTCAATATGACTTGACAAGATTTTAAGAAATAAAATTGATTGCTTTGATTTACGGAAACGGTGGCAATGTGACTGGAACGATTTGGAAGTCGCCACTAATTTTAAATATACACGTTGTTGAAAACCTTTGATTTACTTATCAGTTGAACGATTTGAGCTTTATTATATGTCAAACAGGTCAAATGTTGGAAGTCGCCAGTCTATTTGTAAGCGCATACAAACTACTATACACTTGCAATTTGAATTTACATTATTACTATAATAATACTCTTTTCTTATTAATTGACATTAATTATCTATACAAAATGGAGAAAAAGTGTTTGTATGTCATCCCAAGCTGTCACCCATTTAAACATTGGTTAAGGTTGTTTTTAATTCATCAACATGTTGACGTGTGAAATTTGTAGATTGTGTGTAGCACAAACTTGAGATACAACGTTTACGGCTTTGTTTTAATTGAATGTAATGCAACTATATAATATCATGTACTAATTGCTTAGAAAAAAAAGGCCCGCCCATAACGCTGTTGAAACTTCTTCTTGCCAGAGTGTCAGCAGCCAATTGGATGAGTGCGAAGAACAGACAGATGAAGAGGATGTGGTTGATCAAAAAGTAGAGCCTGTACTGATGTACACCAGGAGGAAGGTGGATGCTGTGAAAAAGGAGAGTGTTGTGCAGAAAAACGCAAGCACTGTGCAGAAACCATACAGCTTGAGACGCTCAACTAAGGTGACTGAAAAGAAATCTGCAGAGACAAGAGTGAAGAAAGGATAGCGGAAAAGCAGTTAAGGTTGATTCATTTATAGATGATGAAGTTAATGTTGGATTAGACGAAAACAATGTGAAATCAGGTATGTATTTTTACATTCTCTACATTTTTAGCTGTGATGTTTGAGGTCTAACTCACATGTGATTGTCTTGATTCTTAATATCGTTATGTACTATCACTAATTTACACTAAAACCAATGTTCTGCAGAAAACACAAATGCAGTAATGGAAGACCCAAAAGGAATGGCTGGGTAGGGTTGAAGGAATTCGGACGAGATGTTCACGGTCTGGTACTGGAAGGAGAGAACCAGAATCAGGTGCCATCTCATTTTCGGTAGTTTAGTTACGAGTTTCACGTGGTAGCTAAGCATGCCAAGAAGGTACATACATTCGTATTAGTGCTTAAATATAACGCACTAATATATACATCCAAACTGCTTATCTTGATTTACGTATATATGCAAAAAACTGTGTTACGTATCAGTATTTGAATTCAGCCCGTCTAATTTAAATCATGCAGTGTTTAATTCAATGGAAATATCTCACAAGAAAAGTGATGAAAGTTGCGACGTCGCCGCCTCAAAGTTTTCATGGACAATTACGTAGCACAAGAAAATGCTAGGTGACATGGTATAGCTGACATGTTAAAAAGATTTGTTGTTCAAAATCTAATGTGCAAAGGTTAGTTTAAAAGTTACATCAGACTCAACGGTTTGTATGCAAGCTGTATGATGCATTTCTGGATTTGGACTTTTTCTTATATGAATTTTGATTTTTGAAGGTCAAGTTACTGACTTTTTATAAGATGAATATGAATTTGTAACTTTTGAGGTCAGAGATGGCGGATGTGCTATACCACGAAATAGTCTTTTTGGTTTTGGTTTTCGATATGTTTCATAACCCTTAATAGCATACATAGAGAGATTCCAATAACCAACGCGATAAAATGACGCCCGGCAGCAACGCGCCGGACCGCCGCCAATCTCGTAATATTAAAAATTACTTACACATGCTCGCAAAATGTTAAACGCTTCATGTAAATCTCTTACACATACAAACACGTGTTGAAATAGTCACTTCAAACATTTGAAATCAAAATCTTCATTTAGGTAAATATAACGTTATGTCTAAGAAATCATTCTGTGACTTGAAAAATCTCCATTCATATGTATACTTGCCTAAAGTAAGTTTTACAATGGTAATATTTTGTCTCGCCTTAGGAGCACAAATCAAACAAGTAATAATATGATTTTTTTTCAAGACCACTTGGATTGCACATACATGTTTTGATTACTTGTTCCTGTTTAATTGTCATTGACATTATCTTGGTGTTTGATAACTATTTGATTGATAGTCAAATGCCTAAACTTTGAAAATGTTATGTCTTTATAATACTTTTATGCTTATATGTTTTATGCTACTAAATGTTAAAGCTTAAATATGGTTTGCATGAATTTTTCATCTTGCTCATTTTTGTGACTTTGTTACATAATTTATTTGCTATGTTGGTCCTCGTTACACGGTTAGAAATAACGACAAAGTTAAGCTAACCGTGTTTCATGGCTTAGTAATGTATTGATTAACTTGACAAATAAGTAAAATGTAAATGATAAAAGACAAGAGTTTTTCAACGTTTAAATTATTATTAAAAGTAAATCAAAAGAATCTATACCCAAGTGTTTGCGGAAAAACACTTGGGATTGAAATGACAAGTATGGTATGTCTCCTCTCCAAACTTAAGCTAAGCTTAAGTAGCAACTAAGGAACCACTGACCTATCTCAGGGACAAGGTTGCTCTTTGGAGGAGTAAAAGTTGTTTGTGAATGTCTAATCATTAATTGCACAAACTTGTCCACTTTTACTCCCTCTTATAATCCTATTTATAGACAAGTAAATTTGCAACCATTAAGTACAAGACAAAAGATGACCTAAGCTAATCAGGATAAAATACTGATGTATTTTTTCACTGTTACAAGAACCTAATTTGGGTATAGGACAATAACACTTTCTGAAGGACAATGATGACACTGTCCTGACATTTTGCCTTTCCAGGGAAAGTTTGACTTCAGCCTGATAAGGACTTCTCCTTATCTCTTCAAACGTTTCCTGCCTTATCCCGCCTTTCTTTCAGTCTCAAGTTCTTCAGTCTTCATTTTTCATAGTTGTTGAGGAGACTGGGGTTCAGTGAGTTGTTGTCATCACTCACTGAACCCATCACCTTCTTCTTTGGCTTGGGTGCCACTCACTGAGTTCCGCCTCACTGAATGGAGAGACTTTTCTTAATAGACTCGTCCTAAGCATCCTAAAGGTGACTCATTGAGCAACTGTTCACTCAGTGACCTGAATGTTGTTGAAGGTCTTCTAACACTTAGGTTATTTTGTATTCAAATCCTTGTTTAAGATTGCTTGGGTACTGAATGAACCCAACAGTCTCCCTCTATTTGGATATAAATATAGCCTAAGTGTTTGGTCAGTGTAAGTGAGCAATTGGGCTTCTTCTTACACTGAAGATACCATAAAGCAATTAAAGAACACTGATTTAAAAAATATGGGCCATCATCTTATTCATCAAAATTACATCAGTCATATCATCTAATACAAAATGCTCAGGGTTAAGTACTCAGACTACCTTAATTCCCATGAGCTCAAGTTTAGCTTTCTTAGACAACAACACCTGCTTGTCAGGTCTCTCACTCATCATCTTCTCCAATAGCTTAATGAACTATTCATTCTCAGGACTCTTCACATGGAGTGCCATCAGTTTGTAGGCCAGTAGTGTTGTGGTTTTCACCAAGTGAATGTCACTGAATCTCTGAAAGGCTTGTTGACAAAACTTATCTATAAAGAAGATTCCAAACTCAGGGTGCTTGATCACCTTGTTATGAATGAACTTGACACCTTCACGGGGAACTCTGTTGTAGTGTAGTGCAGCAATAAAGTGTTCAGGTTCCTGTCCTATTGCTTTCCTTTTCTTCCCTGTACTCTGAGTTGGTTCAGGGATTGTGTTATAAGCTAACACTAACTTTATCACACACTAAATATTGTATTCGATGATACTCAATTACAAGAACAAGAGAAGAAAGAGATATGTGTGGATCGTTTATATTAATACCGATTTTCTATTAGCTTATAAAAGAAAAGAGAACAATAAGAACATTAAGTACACACACACACTCTCACCTATACTAGACTATGAGGCACACTCTAAAATGAGGTAGGAGTGTCCTTATATAGGCATACGTGTGATGCCCTAGAGGCTTTGATGGGCTTTCGGTTGGGCTTTTGATGGTTTGAACAATACATAAACATTTCTAACATATCAACTAGCAAAAGCCCACTTCCTAGACTTAGTTATCTACACGACACACAAGTTTTTAATAATACATATGACCATCACTTTTAAATCAATGCTAACAGATTGTTAGGCCCTGAGATGCAAGTGCCTTCTGATGATCAATTCCAAGACTCTTGGCTACCCTCTCCAGTTCCTCATATTTGTTTGTTAGGGCTGCCAATAGGTCAGGGACGCACCTGTTCTTCTTCTTCTTCTTCTTCTTCAGGATGGGTCCTATCATGTCCCATTCTTTGATCCCATATGCTGAGAATTTGAAGGGAGCATTCTTCTCACTCACTCTTGGTCCTCTTTGAACAGTTATGGCAAGAGGATCAGTGTTTGCATGAATGATCATGTCAGTGATGGGACCTTCACCCTTGGTCTTGGTCATGGTCCAGACATACCTTTCAAAGTTCCTCTTTTTTCTTTCACTGTTCAGCTTGACCTTTAGGTTGTGTTCTTTGATTAGGTCAGCCTGAAATTTAAGGAACTGTCTCCCCTTGATGTTCTGATCAGTCTCTCTGATTACTTCCTTGGCTAATTCAGCAATAACAGGCTTACTAAGCAATTCAGCCTAGATCCTATCCTCTTCTTCCATAACAGCAGCCACTTCTTCATTTGTTCCCCTGAAGACTTTCCCATTGTGTAAGATGACTTCAATAAGTACTGGTGCATCAGGGTTGTTGGGATTACGTGTAATCGTTATAAAGTGTCAGTCATTTAGTATATGTATTAGGTCGTAAACTATAAGGCTTGTATGTTCATTACAAGGCCCGGTCATGAAGCAAGCCCATGAGCGGCCTATTATTTATTATTAGGGAAACGCCCCTTATGTTGTAAAAACTATAAATACCCCTCCCTTGAAGGGAGAGGGTGTTGGTTCTTGGTTAATGAAACTTTTCTTATTACTTATACAAGTTCCTTCCATCTCTCTCTCTCTCTTACTTTCACTCTCTAGAATATATCTCTTGTGTGATTAATATTGTGACCTAACAAGTGGTATCAATCGCCAAGGGATAGATTATGTTGTGTTTAATGCAAGATTTTAGAGTCTTTTTTTTTTTTTTTATATATATATATAAATATATTTTGTAAAGTTTTATATCGGCGTTCTTCGAGTAAGCACTTGAAATTCTTTGAGTAAGCTTTAGTTTCTTTGAACAACACTTCGAGTAAGCTATAGTTTCTTCGAGCAACACTTCGAGTAAGCTTTAATTTCTTCGAGCAAGCAACTACTTCTCCGAGTAACACTTCAAGTAAGGAAGATTCCTTCAAGCAAGCTTCTTCGAGTAACGATTACTCTTAAGTTCTGTTTATATTTTCCGAGTTAGGAAATCAGAACTTCTCCATTATAATCCTTCTACTAAGGGGTTATATACTTCGTGAATTTATATTCTTCGAGTAAGAATTCATTTCTTCGAGCAAGGACATCTTCGAGTAAGGGTTTAATTTTTCGAGTAAGGATTTCTTCGAGTAAGAGTATTTTCTTCGAGTAAGAAAGTTCTGTTTATACTTTCTGAGTTGGGAAATCAGAACTTTTATGAATTTAATTTCTTCGAGTAAGGGGCTATATACTTCTTTATCCTTCAGTCTTAGGGTAAGGAATTAAATCTTCGAGTAACAATTCTTCGAGTAAGGAGCTTCGAGTAAGGATTTTTATCAGCATCTTCTACTTAGATTGTTACTAAAACATCTAAACTAAAAAACAACCTTCTTTATCCTAAAAGATCCATCGTCCACACAAGTTATTTTACTTCTATATAATGTCTCAACCACCTTATATCAACTACTTTCAACAGCAGTATCCTCAGCAACTGTAGTATCCTCAACAACAACTACTACTCATGCAACAACATCAATTCTTTCCACAGCAACAATCCCTTCAACAACAACCATACCTAAAATAACCAATGCAATCCTTCCCACTTCTTGCGAAACAACCACATTGGTTTGATCAAATGTGTGAGGCTATCAGTAGCCAACAATCTAGAAATGAAGCTGGATCACTTGACACACCTCCAATGCTCACTCCTGGTAATTATGTTCAATGGGCATGTCGATTCTTAAGGTTCATCGAACTGAAGAAACCACATGGCAAATATATGAAAAAGGCTATAATTGAAGATCCATTCCAAATGCCAACTACAACGGTTCTTGGAGATCCAATTGCTACTCTACCAAGACCTGACACTGTGCTCCTTGTTCCGGAAACTTAACTTACTACAGAGCAAATACTTCATCGTGAAGCAAATGAACTTGCAATGTCATACATTCTTCAGGGAATACCTAATCCGATTTTCTGAAGTATTGATGCTCAGAAAATAGCTAAGGATATGTGGGAACACGTTCATCTCTTAATGGAAGGAACTGAACTGAACCAAGAAGACATGGAATCCAAACTCTACCTCGAATATACAATGTTCATGATTGAATCAGGGGAGCCACTTGAGTCTTATTACGATCGGTTCACAAACATCATCAATGGCTTGGACAGACACAACATTGTTTTACCAAGGATTGCAATCAACACTAAGTTTCTCAGCTGTCTTGGTCCTGATTGGCAAAAATATGTCACGTTTGTTCGCTAAGCCAAAAATCTACACAATGCATCTTATGAGTTGTTGTATGATTATCTGAAGCACCATCAATCTGAAGTTGACAAAGATCGAGCTCTTCGTGGTACTTATTCACCTTCTACAACTCCAAACTCATTGGCACTGATAGCTCAATCTCACCTTGCTCCACCTCCACAGTCAAACCATGCTTTTGCCCAACAACAACATCACTTTAATTACCCTCAACAAACCTCATCGACCCAACTCATTCCATATGATTCGACACATCAATCAACTGACAATCAACTTGTTCCCTATGACAACACTGACACCATGTTCTACACAAATACAAACAATGAAGAAGACGATGCATTCAACTATTTGAATTAAGGATTTGCACTCATTGCTCATGCTTTTAGCAAATTTTATAACAAATCCAACAATCATCTACGGTCTTCATCTAACGCAAGGAATCAAGTTGTTGTACAAGATGGATGGGTTGAATTACAGAATCGTACTTATGGAAGAACTGGATCAGGAGGTTATATGGGAAATTCAGGAAATGGAAAATGGTTTAATGCAACTAGTGGAAGTAGGAACAATGCAGGTGCTCCTCAGAAAAGGGTTGAAATTGTTGAATCTGGGAATACAGGGATCGGGAATACTATGGTCAAGTGCTATAACTGCAATGGGAAAGGTCATCTGGCTAATGAATGTCCCAAACCTAGAGTCAGAGGCAGTGAGTTTCACAAGCAGGCACTACTTCTAGCTCTAAAGGATGAATCAGGGGGTACTCTCACTGATAAAGAAAACAGCTTCATGGCAAATGCATATTCAGATGATGACATGAAGGATTTGGAAGCAAATGCAGGTGTGATGTTAATGGAAAACATGTAGGAACTTTACATGAGTGACACAGGCCCAATATATGATACTGACGGTCTGTCTCAGGTACCTGATCCAACAACATGTCTAATACATGAAGTTGTATCACTATCTGCATCTGCATCAAACGAGGAGCAAGTTGTTCAAAATGATTCATTATTATCTCCTCAAGAAGATGAACAAATGAACACAGTTGTTACATTTGATGAAGATCAAATTAACCCAGTTGTTACATTTGATGATCCAATTGATGACGATAATAATGATCAAATTGAACAAAATGAACCTTCGCTCGGTCCAGATCCAGAACTCATGACCTTACTATTGACCACCCAATCCCAGTTGGGTTCACAAAAATCTCAGATTGAAAAATGCAATGAGATCAACAGAAACCTAAAAGCCAAAGTTGCATCATTAAATGCGGACCTTGAGTGCTATGAAATACAACTCACAAATTTTGAAACAAAAGAAAAACGAGAACAAGGTTTTGAAGTTGCATTTCAAAAAGCTTATGTCAAAGAACAAGATTTACAAGATCAAATACGAGAATTAACTGCTTCAAAAAATAACTTGATTTCTCAAATGGAACAAGAAAAATTAGAATTCAAACAACAGGTTGAACACCTCAATTCTGAACTTTCAAAAACAAAAACAGAGTTGTCAACCTGTCAAACTAGTTTTTCTGAACATAAACAAGTGTCTAGGAAAAGGATTGATTCTTATCTTGATGAAATCGTAGATTTGAAATGTAATTTAAAAGAGTTTCAAAAAGTTGTTTATAAAACTGGTGAGTCTGTAACAACAATTCAAAAGTTTACTTTAAAGGAAAATCCCCAAGGTTATGGTTTTGCTATTGGTGATGACAAAACCACGTTTTCTACACAAAGCACTCAAGGAAAGCCCAAAGTTGTATAGTGCAAACCACCTCTTTGATGATTCAGTTATGCGTGTTGTTGTACATAACTGTGAGGAAGAATAGGAACAAGAAGAAGAGAGTCAATAAAAAAATGAGCAATGTTAAGTTCAGTAAACCATTTGATTATTCAAAAGTGCCTCATATTTCTGACACCTTCGTTCCTCAAAAAGATAAAACAGAACAACCATGGTTTGTAATGTAATTTCATGAATCTTCTTCTGAGGTTGGTCCTGGTAAACCAGTGGCACAGATAAATGGTCCTTTACCAACTTCTGGAGTAAGTGCCCCATTACCTAAACGATGTCTTGTACTTAGATACTTTGATACGTTTATGGAAGACATCAATTTTTTAGAACAAGCAATTGAACGTAACTCTGAGATAACAGTTTCCACTTTTCTATCTCCTTACGAAAAAGAAAATAGATAAATTTTTCAAAAACAATTTTTACCATATGTTCAACATTTGCGTCTTTGTGCTACACACTGGGAACAGGAACTCCGAATAGAAGTAACATCCATGATGAACACTTTCAATGCAACTGAAAATTCGATCTCAAAACAAAAACGTCGAAACAAAGTTTTACAAAATGAAGCTGATCGAATCTTGGAAGATGTTCTTAGTTCTGATATTATCTCTGTGGTTATGAATTCGATTTATGAGTCTTGCAATTCTATGCTTGTTGATGATCACACTGCTGACACTGAAAAGTTGAGACACGAAATTAAGACTTTAAAAATAGAAAATGAGAGAATCATTAAACACAACGATGATGTGCAAAGTAAAATTACAACAGAAAATTTTCAACCTAATCAGAAGCTACAATGGTGTCAAACTCAGAGTCTTGATTTTGAATTAAAATTGCAAAGTCAAAATGAAACGATGTCCTTTCATAACAGTCAAACATCCAAAGTTGAGAATATTGAAGATGAAAATGCTGTTTTAAAAAGTCAAATTTTCAAATATGAAAAGGAAATCGATGAAGTTTGTCAAAATCGTAATGACACCGTTCGTTTAAATAGAGAACTCGATTCAAAAATTCAACAAAAGAATCAAATCATCATTGAACTTAAAGAGAAAATTCAGTTACTTGAAAAAGGAAAGTTTGTTAACACAAATGTGATTGCACCAGGAATGTACAAAATGGACACAACACCTAGGCAAACATCCCCTTAGACTACTAATTTGAATCCTTTCACTTCTACAGGAATAGTCCCCACTACTAGCGTTAGCAGATCAAAGCGTAAGAGCAACAAAAAGAAGAATAGGATCTGGCAACGTAGAAGCGGAAAACTAGAAGTCCAAGAAGTAGAAGATCAACTTAGGAATTTGAATTAAATGCATGTTGCGTCTGATTTAGATTCGAACTTAAAAACTTGTAATTCTAATATCGATGTAACGAATGCTCAGACTTTGAATGTTTTGAATGTTAATGCATTTTGTGTGTTCTGTCGTAAAAAGCATGTTATCTGGTGATCATAAGAAATGTGTTGCAAAATATCTTTTATCTCGTAACAAGAAACGTACATCTGGCATTCCCTCTAGGCCCACTATTGCTTCTAAGTCTGTTCTAGGAAAACCACCAATTGTCGTTTCTAAAAATGCCTTAGACACATCCATAGTTGCGAATACAACTCCTAAGACAATCCCATCACCTAGCAAATTCACTAAGAAGAAAGCTAAAACTAGTTGGACATGGAAACGTTGGTTACAAAGGAAACCTAGTTTTACATGGCTACCTAAAGTTATTAAAAACTGTGTTACTAACCCAACGGGTTCTACCGTTACCATCACTCTGTCTTCGTGTGATGCAGGTGGTACAAATTGTTTTATGGATTGTTGATAGCGGCTGTACCCGACATATGACAGGCAATCTCAAACTGTTAGTAAACTTTGTTGCAAAGTTCATCGGCACTGTCAGATTCGGGAATGATCATTTTGCTGCTATCATGGGCTATAGAGATTACGTCAATGGCAACATCGAAATTAGCCGTGTGTATTATGTCGAAGGCCTTGGTCACAACCTTTTCTCAGTCGGTCAATTTTGTGATGGGGATTTGGAAGTAGCATTTCGGGAGAAAACTTGTTTTGTTCGTGACTTACAATGAAATGATCTAATGTCGGGCAAGCGTGGAACTAGTCTTTACACCATCTCAATGTCTGATATGATTGCTTCTTCTCCTATACGTCTGCTCTCCAAAGCACATTCGACAAAATCTTGGTTATTGCACAAACGACTGTCTCATCTGAATTTCAAAACCATGACTGAACTTGCACGTCACAAACTAGTCGATGTTCTTCAACTACTTCATATGGATTTGTGTGGCCCTATGCGTGTTCAAACGATAAACAGTAAACGCTACATTTTAGTAATTGTCGATGACTACTCCAGATGGACTTGGGTCTATTTTTTCCGCAGCAAAGACCAAGCTCCTTCAATGATCGTCACCTTTCTCACAAAAATTCAAGTTTAGCTTCGTAATACGGTCAGAAAAGTTAGAACAGACAATGGAACCGAATTCAAAAATCAGACTCTTCGATCTTATTTTGAGAAAGTGGGAATTGAACATCAAACATCCATTGCAAGAAGTCCAGAATAGAATGGGGTTGTCGAAAGACGCAACAGGACGTTAGTGGAAGCTGTAAGAACGATGCTAATCAATGCTCAATTACCAGAGTACTTATGGGCAGAAGCTGTATCAACTGCATGTTATACCCAAAATCGTTGTATGATCACCAAACGGAATCACAAAAATCCTTATGAGACTATTCATGCTAATTTCGATGAGCTTACAGAAATGGCTTCTGAGCAAAACAGCTTAGGACCCGCAACCAACCGTCTAAATTTTCCAGATCAATCAGCTGCACCTCTTTCACTTAACCGTAAAGAATTGGAAACCTTGTTTGCTCTACTGTTTGATGATTCATTTGAATCTCCACCAACAGCAGAACAAACCGCTTCCAACACTGAAAATGCAGCTGAAGATCTACAACAACAAGAAGTACCCGTACCTGCAGATTATGACGGAAATGCCTTCTTTAATCCATTTGCTCCGGCTCCAACAATTCCTGATATTGCAGTGTCGTCTACACGCTACTTGGATCCGTCTAATATGGACACTCTTTTTCAACATTACCCTTCAACACACAAATGGACAAAAGATCATCCCTTAGTAAATGTGATTGGTAATCCAGATAATCCAGTCATGACACGACAAATACTTCAAATGGATGGTGAAACATGCATTTATGCTCTTACCGTCTGTCAAGCTGAACCAAAGAACATTAAAAAAGCAATGACTTATGACAATTGGATTGAATTAATGCAAGAAGAACTCGATCAATTCAAACGTCTTGAAGTCTGGGAATTGATAAAAAGACCCGATGGAGTCTATGTTGTCGGACTTAAATGGATTTGGAAAAACAAACTTGATGCTGATGGAACAGTAATTCGTAACAAATCGCGTCTGGTTTCCAAAGGCTTCAGCCAAGAAGAAGGCATTGATTTTGAAGAATCCTTTGCACCAGTGGCTAGACTTGAAGCTGTCCGCATGTTTCTGGCATATGCTGCTCACAAGAACATCATCGTTTATCAAATGGACGTGAAAACTGCATTTCTGAATGGGCAACTCCGTAAAGAAGTGTATGTCACTCAACTAGAGTGCTTCATCGATCCAGATCATCCTAATCATGTGTACAGACTCAAGAAAGCCCTTTACTGCCTTAAACAAGCCCCGAGGGCATGGTACGACAAACTGTCCGCATTCTTACTTGCTAATCACTTTACCAAAGGGTCAGTTGATCCCACACTATTTATTCAAAGACACAGGGAGGACATCTTAATTGTTCAAATTTATGTTGATGACATCATTTTCGGTTCAACACATAAAAAGTACTCAAATGCTTATACACGATTAATGAAACAAAATTTTTAAATATCCATGATGAGTGAACTTACATTTTTCTTAGGACTTCAAGTTCATCAACCCCCTCCCCCCCCCCCCCCCCCCCCGTGGTATTTTTCTAAATCAGTACAAGTATGCTCTTGCGATTTTAAAGAAACATGGAATGACAAGTTGTGATACTTATAACACACCTATGTCTGCATCATCCCCAAAGCTGGATGCTAATTTACATGGTACACCAGTTGACCCTACAAAATACCGTAGTATGATTGGGTCCCTCATGTATCTAACAGCCAGCAGACCAGATATTGTTTTTTCTGTATACCTATGCTCCCGTTATCAGTCACGACCAACTGAAAGACACCTCTCTAAGGTTAAAAGAATCCTTCGATACATAAAGGGAACCATCCATTTGGGGATCTGGTATCCGAAGGATTCTGGTTTTGAACTAATAGCTTTTTCAGATGCTGATCATGCAGGATGTTTAGACACACGCAAAAGTACTGTTGATCACTAATATCTCAAACACACACACGTAAAACCAAAGTAAAACTCGTACAACTACCAAATAATAAGCTACGCAAAAGAGATAAGTAAATAAGCAATAAGCTAAAGAGAATAAGATGAGAATAAGAGAGAATGGAAGGCTTTCATATCCGAATGATTAAGTAACAAGGCTTGCGCAACACTACATGAAAAACCAACAAGAATAATGAACACACTAGCTCCCTATTTATAGAAACAATCTAGGGCAACATAAGCTAGTGTGTTTGATATGTAAATCGTATGGGCTCACGGCCCATGGACCACTAATGGACCGTGGCCTTTGCACATTAATATGATCCTATTTAAGCAATCTCCCGACGTCTTTATAATCTTTGTTGCTTGACGTCATCTTTGCTTCTTAGGCTTTCGACGTCTTTATAATCTTTGTTTCTTTGTTCTTGTTTTGAGATGATATGATGTTGTCTCGATCTGCCAATCTCCAACGTCTTCTCGTCTTCTCCATCATGCTCATTTGTCTTTGACTTGTTTTCTGCAACATGTTCTCATTTTTCAATCTTTAACTTAAGAAAGGTTGAGGTGCTTGAACTTTTGACTTTACTGAATTATATGTTGAACTTTTGTTGTAATTGAGTCTTTGAGAGAACATTTCTTCAAGATATGAGCATGATGGAGTCTTGATGGTCGACCTCCAGATCCTCAGCAGCAACAACAACAGCAACAGCAGCAGCAACAACATCAGCAACAGTACGAACCAACTGGTACTTACAGGCTCAGACTTCGAGATTGTCAACAGCATAGTGTGAAGACTTTCTCTAATCCTTACCCTGGCCGTTCTGAACCGGATACCCCCGAGAGGGCTAACACGGACACACCGAAGTGCACCCACGATTTAGTGAGTCGCTGGAGATCACCCCACGACTGTAGACCGTTTAGAGCAAACACTAAGCGTAACCCACAAGGAGTTACCGAAGTGACCTGCTGTCAGGGTTGTTTGATGTTGACCCTGGCAGGATTTCCATTCAATTATTGATAATCACATTTGTGACTTATCTCATGAATGTTCTCGGCAGATTGCTAAGATCTGCGAAGGACACTTTCTTAATTTTCCATCTGCTGCCCATGATGTAGAACAGCAGAGTAATACTAAGTGTACCTAAGAGATCTTTTATGAATCTCATGGCTCTAGACTTAGTTAGTGCACATTTGTTTGGTCGTCGGAGGCGTGGAGCAGATTGCCTCCTTTTCAATATCAACACTCTCGTAATGAGAGGTCGATAGATTATGAAGGGTTCTCCGTGTGAATGAAACAAATGTCTTTTGAGAGACACTTGAGTGGCTTAGAAGGTTTATTAGTGCGTCACTGGGTCCATGACGTCTTTAGTCTTCAATACCGGTGATGCTCATCAACCAGTAGATTATGAATTGAACCCGGTGTCTGCCCTAAGGTTGAACAAATGGAGGGCTATTTCTTTTCACCCTTTTCTTTGCTTTTCTTTTTAATTTTTCAACCCCTTCTTTCTCCTTTCATTCATTTTCTCCTTTTTAATATCATACCTAGGACTTTCTAGTTCTAAACTATTGGTATTGTCCTTGGGTAGATCCCTCCGGCTCTGGCGGATCATAGGACGATTTTCCCTAACCTTAGTCACCTTATAACTCCATGACTATCCTAATGATGCCATAAACCAAACCATTGAAAAATCTCTCAAAGTGTCGATAATTGTAAAGACATTTTGTTGACACCTTGAGAGTTTGATGATTTTCAGAAATACTCCCCCTTAACATGTGCGCATAAGTAATAAATTTGAAATTTTCACATGCTGGAAAGAGTTGGCACTTTTGAATTGATTGACTTTCAATGAACCTGATCGTTGCGAGACATGCTTACATCACCAGTTAAACTGGCTTGAAATTATTACCCGTCCAGATCAGATTCAAAGATTATCGCTCGAAATCGGTACATTCTACTCAGACACGTCCTTTACGAGACACGCTTACATCACCAGTTAAACTGGCTTGAAATTATTACTCGTCCGAGACATGTCCTTTCGACTACTGACTTTTCCTATCGTCAATTCGAGGGTCAATTCTGAGTTTGAGCACAAGAGATTCCAGCAAATGAGACATCATATTTTAATCATCTTTTACTTCTCCCCCTCAAAAATAGCATACTCATGATGTTTCTGGAAAACGTTTATGATTAAAATATGCTGTTTTGAGTTTTAGGGAAGAATTTCAAGAACATTTATATTTCTTTGAACAAAGATTATATTTTCAAATACTCCCCCTTAACAAGGGAATACTTGTCCTTATTTGCAGAATGTTTGAAAAACTTTAGAAAACATTCTGGTTTTAATTCTGCTCATAAGTAAGAAGCTTTCGCTCCTTTTTCAGGATTGAGGCACTGAAGCGTACCTTAGGGTCCTTTCTTTGAGGTCTGGGTTGTACACTGTTATGTGTGCACAAGCCGTAATAACACAGTCATATATAAGTAAGAATTATGAATGAATAATAAATATTGAAATCAAATTCTTACAATTAACCGCCTTTGCCAAAAGTGGTGAATTGTGGATCTGTCCTCTGAAATAATCTTATGGCAAATGGAGGACGACCACCAACATATGTTTCCAACCTCCTCATCTGATCCCTTCGGTAGAGCCTTTCTTCGATCGACCAGATAAAATTCTTGACTTACCTAAGCTGATGATGATTCCATTTCTTGTGCTTCTTCAATACTTGATCCTGAACTCGTGAAACTAACCCATCTCGAACATTCTTCAGAGTGTCATCACAGAACTTGTGAATCTCTTTATGTGGCATGAAACGGTTTGTGTTTGTAGCACTTCTGTAGACGAATCCGAAGACAGGGCCGTTCTTGAGCAAGTACTGAGGCTCTTTGTTGTCAGTAAGAGTAAACATGGGTTCCTCAAGATTCAACTTCTTCTGATAACTTTCAACTCCAAGCTGAAGATCCTCGACACGTTCTTTGATAACCGTTCTTCTGATGAAGTGACAGATAACTGTGCTAAACGCATACAGAAGAGTGGGATTAAGATGATTCAGCTTCCCTTGTACTTTCATCAAATACAAATCTTCAATGTCATTGAGATTGAGTGCGGGAAAATCTGCTTCATTGAACGTGTAAAGTAAATCATCTTGTCTGCGAACGGTGATCTCAGAAATGAATGTGTAGCCAAGCTTTTGTGATCCCTTAGCATCAAGCACCGCCTTGATACGAAGATCACTGAACACCTTTTCACGGGATGCCATGAGGCCAAGCTTGTACTTGTACCACGACTTACGTTTGTCAAACTAGTGGTGAATTCCAAGTTCAGCGTCACGATCATATTTTGCAAGTTTGTTGATGTAGAGTTTACGGTGTCTAGCGTCTTCCTCAATGGCAGGATTGATGTAGTTTGCAGCAGGAGTGAATGTGATTGAGGTAGCATATTTGACTTTACTGGAAGCCCCATGTACGAGTAGTTCCAGATCTTGATTGAAGAAGAATTCGAATGGGATTTGTGACATTCCATGGTATGGTCAGATCACAGGAAGTAGTTTTGTCCAGTCAGTGATGTATGGATGTTTCTTACTGTCAAGACCACCTTCCCTGAATACATCTGGATTTGTCCAATCGAAGTCTTTGGATAGTGCCCGAGCAATGTTCTCCAGATGATATTCCAACTCAGCAGCATTTGCAGATTTATCTTTTAAAAAAATGAAGGCATCATTTTTTATTCTACGAAGCTCTCTTTTCGTCATCTTCTTAATGTTGAATGTATGTTTGACTTTCTGAGTGTATTCAAACGTGCTATCTTCTATTTTGGAAGCTTCGTCGTTGTTGATCTGAGCCCTTGCAAGATGGTCGAACCAGTCGTTTCCTTGTAAATCTTCATCAGTATCCAACCATGTTACCACAGCTGGTTCTTCAAAAGGGTTCTTACTGCTGGAAGGTTTAGACTTTTTTGTTTTTGGAGGTGGTTGGGGTGGATCATCTTGAGGTTGAAACTGAATGTCTTCATTTATGAAATGTTCAAAGTGATGCTCGGTTGCCTTAGGACCAGATTCTTGATGTTTTGGAGGTGGTGAAGAATTTTTCTGTTCTGTTGGTTCCTGAATGTGAATACCAGATCCACTCCCAGTCTTTTGTTTCTTCTGTGTAGGATTTGGGTCTTGGTCCTCATTGTCGTCATCACGAATCCTTTTACCCTTATCAGCAGCAACTTTGTAAGAAACCTTCTCAATGTGTGCTTCAATAGACTTTATGAGACTGATTTCTTCAGGAGAAGGAGATGACATAGCATGGAATCTGTTGAGAAGTTCAAGTTCGAGTTCTTTAGTGGTGAAGTCTTTGAGTTGCTTGAAGCCAGAATTGGAGATGATTGCTTCTTTGACCTTGACATCAAGTTGAGCATCGACATGCTCGTTAATATTTTTCTGAAGATCAGCTGTGTAGCGTTTGACATAATGTCTTGTCTTAGTTTTGACATTATCTTCTACATCAAAAGCAAGAAACTCATCCATATTCTGCTTTGTTTGCTGCATCTCCTTGACTTGATCAGACAGATCCTTGACAAGGTTTTTCATCTCTGTCATTTGTTCTTGCAACTTGCTCTCTTTTCTTGCTTGAGCAAGTTTGGCTGCTTTCTTTATTTGCCTGGATATGGGTGAGAGGACTTCAACTCTTGTGACTTTGGCGATTTTACTGACATGTTTGCCTTTCATGACTGTTCTAATTCTTTCTGCCATTGTTGCTTTGGCTTTGGGTGATGGTGATTTTGATGGTGATGGAGTGAGTGAAGGTATAGATGATGAAGAATTAGGAGGTGTAGGATCCTTGTGAGATGAAGGTGGAGGTTTTGGTGAGTTTCTAGGTGATTCTGGAGGAGTTGGATGCTTGGGAGGTGAATTAGGAGGTGTGGTAGGTTTGGGAGAAGGAATGGGAGGAGTCTGATCTCGTGGTTTTTGTTGAGGAGACTCATTAATATCCATAGGATCACGAAGTGGAGAGATAATGTAATTATCGGCTTCATCCTCCTCCTTTTGTTTCCTTTTCACTTCTTCCTTCCTTTTCCTTTCTTTTTCAGCAAGTGCCTCCAGCTCATTTGCAGCTTCAGTAGTCTTTGATCCAGTAATTTCCTTTTCTTCCTCAGAATCTCCCCATTCACCAGTGTCATCTTGGTGACGTTCCTCCTCTTGATGTGGGATGTCATCAAACATTGAATCTGAAATTTCTTTTTCTGTGAGGACTATCTTTTCTGATTCAGATTGTGTTTGATTCTCCAAGTCGGGTTGAATAACCGAGCTTGATTGAGGAGGGGGAACCGTAGATGTAGCCATATCGGGTTGATTAACCGTATCTGGTTGAACTGTGGAAGTTTTAGAATCACCGGGTTGATTAACCGGATTAGGGGTTGAAGCTGGTACTGGAGAGACTCCTGATCCTCCTGCTCCCTTAGCATTTTCCTTCTTCTTCTTTTTTTCCAGTTCCCTCATCATTTTAACATGTAGAGCTACTCTTTTCTCTTCATCAATCTTCTTTTGTATAATACTTGCCTTAGCTGCATTCTCTATGACAAGCTGTGTTTGAAACTCAGCTTCTTTCACATTAAGAATTTCCAATTCAGGTTCAGTGTCTTCAGAGGATTCAGAAGATTCATCACGAATACCAATGTCTTCAACTTTTGGTTTTGGAGCAGTCTTTACAATTCTCCTCTTGCTTAGGGGTTGTCTCTTTGAAGCACTCGATGCACTTCCAGCTTTACTAGCTCTACTACTTTTGGAACGAGTCTTGGAAGAACCTGTTCCCTCAGTTAGTTTAGTTATGCCGACAAGCTTCTTTTCATAAGCCTGAATGTAATCTTCGTAAGCAGGAGTTTCCTTGACCTCATCAGTAAGTAGAACCTCAAACAATTTAAGACCTTGTTTGTGAGTGCTATCCTTTGGAAAGTATACTGATTTGAAATCCGTGTCCATCTTTATCACATGTCTTTCTCTGTCTTCGGGTCGATTAGAAATATCATGATTCTTATCAAGGAGAAGACTGATCAGCAACTTAGTGTACCGGACAAATGGAATTTTAGTCAATGGTTTTTTATATTGAGCCCGTATTTGAAACATAAGATCTTCCCAGATAATAGCAGCAAAATCAAGGTTATGTTTGGTAACAATTCCCCAGAAGAGTTGAGCATGAGAAAGTCTGGGATGTTCGTGACCACTGTCTCTTCCAGACACTGATCGAATCAGAATGTAGTACATTGCTCTCCATGGTTGAGGAATGGACTTAGCATTGATATTTGAGATAATGTTGAGTGGAAGATTGGGATCTACATCATATCCAATGCCAATGAGAAAGTTGAGAATGTCTTGTTCAGTGGGTGAAGGCTAGTATTGTCGTGAGATATCAGGTGGATTAGGTAGAGATAAAGCTTCACGTAGATGTGCTGGTGTGACTTTGACTTGTTTTCTGTCAAGAGTGCATGTGAAGAATTTGTCACTGTCATCAGGGTTGATAGTGCTCCACATCTGATGGATGTATAACTCAGGAATACTATCTAAATTCTCCAAAATACTACGGCATTCATGTCTTTTGAGGATTTCAATAACAATGCGACAACTTGGTTCAGCACACTTGATGTTGTCAAAGAAAACTCTTGAATTGTTCATGCCATACTTAGCTGTGAACCCTTGTGGGAATAATTCAGCTTTGGTGATCAATGGAAGTGGTCGTTGTTGTTGTTGTGAAGACATTGTGGATAATCTGAAACAGCATTATGAAACCAATTTGCAGGATATGTGTGTGTTAGCATTAGATGAGACTAAGTGTTTGCACATAACATCCTTTATTAACATGACTATGCAATCGTTAGTTTATGAATTGATCATTTTAATTTGTATAAGAAACCTTCTCTTTAATTTGACAAGACTTAAGGAAATTTGTAATTTCTTTGGAAATTTGTAATTTCGAAGGCAGTTGTCAAATGCGAGAGACTTTGACAAATGCGAGAGAAATTACCAATTGCGAGAGAAAATACCAATTACGAGAAAAATTGTCAAATGCGAGAGAAAGTCCAATTGCGAGAGAAAATACCAATTGCGAGAAAAATTGTCAAATGCGAGAGAGGGTCCAAATGCGAGAGAAGTTTTTTTTCAATTGCGAGAGCAATTACCATTTGCGATAGCAACCACCAATTGCGAGAGCAATGGCAAATGCGAGAGCAAATGACAATTGCGAAAGCAATTGCAAATTCGAGAATATCTTATACAAGAAATTCCGAAACCCGTTTGATGACGATTTTTCACCTAGATTTTTCTACGCATCTCATTTTTTACACAAATTAATGATATCACGCTAATTGCAATGGATTCACATAGCTATTTTTCGCATTTTGTCCAAGTTATAACAAGAATTAACCACAAAATCTCTTGAATCAACCTGCTTGTGCAACGTGTTCTTCATAAACCCTAAATTTCAATTAACGGCTAATTGATGTTTCTGGGCTTAATCTGAGGCATCCTAAGTTCAATTCATATCATAAAAACAACATAACAACACTCTAATTACACCAAAACATTCGCATACCATTTTCCCCAAATTATGAACATAAACCCTAAATTCAAGAATAAACATTCATATGGATTTCTGGTACGATTAAGCATGCATATATGTTATACAATCATGTTCTAAGCACAGAAGTACAATCATAATCATACATAACACATAGGATTAAAAATCCCCAAATCTACGCAAAACCTAGAATTATGAATAATCATTATACAAAAAATCCACCGTTGGATCTCTAATTCCTTGAAAACCGTTTGTTAATATCACTCAATAATCATCAAAACACTCACAGATTAGTGAAAACTTGAACGGATGATCAGAATCAATGATAGCCGTTGGTTAGGTTGTTGAATGGGAGTAAATGCGAGAGACATGTATGGCAGTGAAACTAAATGAATTACATAGTAATGTCAGAGGGCATTTAACTCTTAATTTTAACTTTTAACCTTTTTTCACAATTAGTCCCTTAACCACTTGTGTGTTTACGCAATTAATCCTAACCAAACGATTTTCAATATTTAGCACTTATGGTCCTCTAAACTTTTGTTGTTACCATCTAAGTCCTAACCATTTAGCAAATAAGCCTTAAGATACACCATCATAACCAATATGAAGCAACAGTGTTACAAAATACATGCAAGTAAAAATTTTAAAAAATTTGTCAAAATTTTGTGTCTCCCCCTCAACATTTGTTCAGAAATAAATAAAGACGGTTTAATAAGAACAAAAAGTTGAATAAGGGTTTGTACTTGCACACACATTTTTTTAAAGATATTTACAAAGATGTTTGGAGATGTTTGACTTTGTTAATTGTTGTTAAAAAAGTTTTCCAAATCATTTGGCGTCAACCATCTCATACCAATCCGGTGAACCAGATCCACAAATCTTGCATGAGGCAAGGCTTTTGTGAACAGATCTGCCAGTTGGTGTTCAGTTCCCACAAAGTATAATTCAACAGTACCCTTTTCCACGTGTTCCTTGATGAAATGGTACCGGAGATCAATATGCTTGGACTTCGAATGCTGTAGTGTGTTGCATGAAATGGCAATGGCACTCTTGGAGTCGCAATACATCGGAATCTTGTTGAATATGTAACCGTAGTCCATCAGTTGTGATCTCATCCAGATGACTTGAGCACAACAGGTAGACATGGCTACATACTCAGATTCTGTTGAAGACAGGGAGGTACAATCTTGCTTCTTTGATTGCCAAGAGACTAGCTTGTCACCTAAAAACTGTGTTCCTCCGGATGTACTTTTCCTTGTGTCTAAGCACCCTGCATGGTCAGCGTCTGAAAATGCAACAAGTTCAAACCCAGAATCCTTTGGATACCAGATTCCCAAATTAATGGTTCCTTTTATGTATCTAAGGATTCTTTTAACGGCTGAAAAATGCCATTCAGTCGGTCGAGACTGATATCGGGAGCAAAGATATGTGGCAAATACAACATCCGGTCTGCTAGCCTTGAGATACATGATCGAGCCAATCATACTACGATACTTCGTAGGATCAATGGGTGTCCCATATATGTCAGCATCTAGCTTTGGGGATGAGGAGGACATTGGGGTAGTATAGGTGTCACAGCTGGTCATACCATGCTTTTTCAGGATTTCCTGAGCATATTTTGACTGACTTAGAAATATACCACGGGGTGACTGATGAACTTGCAATTCTAGAAAGAATTTAAGTTCACCCATCATAGACATCTCAAAGTTTTGTTTCATCAATTTAGAAAAAGCGTTTGAATATTTTTTATTGGTTGAACAAAAAATAATATCATCTACGTAAATTTGAACAATGAGGATGTCTTCCCCGTGTGTCTGTACAAATAAAGTCGGGTCAACAGTTCCAATGGAAAAATGATTAGCAAGGAGAAATGCAGACAGTTTATCGTACCATGCCCTCGGGGCTTGTTTAAGGCCGTATAGGGCTTTCTTATGCCGATATACATGGTTAGGATGATCTGGGTCCACGAAACCTTCTGGTTGTGACACGTACACCTCTTCTCGGAGTTGTCCATTGAGAAATGCCGTCTTCACATCCATCTGATAGACTGTGATGTTCTTGTGGGCTTCGTATGCCAGAAACATTCGAACTGCCTCAATCCGAGCCACTGGAGCAAACGATTCCTCGAAGTCAATACCCTCTTCTTGGCTATACCCTTTTGCTACCAGTCGGGACTTGTTACGAATCACTGTACCATCTGCATCCAGCTTGTTCTTCCAAATCCATTTCAATCCAACAACATAAACTCCATCTGGTCTTTCAACTAATTCCCAAACTTTCAAACGTTTGAATTGTTCCAGCTCTTCTTGCATGGATTCAATCCAGTTGTCATATGTAAGGGCTTCTTTGATGTTTTTAGGTTCAGATTGACAGACAGTGAGTGCATACAAGTAGTGTTCACTATGTGAGTGAAGTTTTTATCTTGTGATGACTGGATTGTTAGGATTTCCAATTATATTTACCAAGGGATGATCTCTTGTCCATTTGTGGGTGGATGGAAAATGTTGAATGGTGTTTTGATGATATGACGGGTCTATATTGCTCGAGGATGATTCTCCTGGTTCTGGAAAGGTTGGTGGTGGAGCAAATAGATTGAAGAATGCATTCCCGTCATAATATGAAGGTGTGGGAACTTGGTTAGACGTGGGGGAAGAATCTTCAACTGCAGGTGGAGGTGTTTGAACCATGGGTGATGAGGGTTCAGGTTGAGGTGCATTGTTATCAACTGCTGTAGAAGTAGTTGCAGATTGATCAGGTGCTTGATTTAGGACTTGTTGAGCAGCGGAACTGGTGGAAGCATCTGATGCACTATTAACACTGTAATACCTGAAATTCAGATAACGCGTAAAATGACCAAATTACCCCTGATAACATAAAACCTAATTAAATAACTTATAAAATTCTGAAACAATTCCAAAACTTCTGAAATCGAGCTATATCTGAAACAAACTAATTTCTGGGACAATGTTACATCATGTTCAATGTTCAAAAAAATTATCATACACATTTATTTATTTAAAATCCGAAATTTACATAAGTTAACAAAATATAATGTTTAAACCTTTTAATTAGATAATATGTAAAATAAATTAAGGAAAGGTCTAAGAAAATCAACCCAAAATATATTGTGATACTAAGAACTGAATTTCCTGATTCTCTGCCCCTCCTAAGTCGGTTCTTAAGATAAAAACAAATCTCTTTTATTTTCCTCTCAAAAACCCAATCGTATAAACATAGAAAAAACCCTAGCGATCAACAAAAATCGACCAAGGCAATCACACAAATTCTGGACGTGTACAAGGATTTTTCTGGGGTTCTTGGAGGTGCAAGGAAACTAGGAAAAATAAGGGTTGCTGCGTGTTTTCATTGGTTCGTTCTTGTTCCATTTTTTCTTGTCGAATTGCTCAAACGCAAGGTAATAATTCATACGACTAAACCACATGTTATAAAATTAATATAGGAATTTTTTGGTGATCTTTATATGATATAAAACTCATATAAATTATGTGAATCGATTCATGCATGCTAATCTATGTGTATGAAAATATAATGGTCATAAAACACGTAAATCACAAAAATATGTAATCCGAATTTCTGGACATGATAGCTATTTTATTTAGACCTCATATGATGTAATAGACCTGGGAAAAATGATAGATCGAATTATAGTAGCCTAGATCATGTCGTGGTAATTTTGATGTCTAAAACGTACGTAAATATCAAATATATGTTAAACGATTTTTATGGGCATGCTAATTATTTTTCGTGGGTTCCTTATAAGTCATATGATCTGGGAAAAATATTATTTTGATTTTTAGAAGCTTAGATTTAACGTGGTGAATTATTGTTAAAACCGGATTTTGGAAAAACAAAGAAAACAAATAAAATGGAAATCGGGGTTACTAGGGTTAGGCTTCTTGAACATGAATCTGATCTTTAATTATGTTTTAAGGATGAATTAATGATGGTTCAATGATTGGTGAATAGTAGGGTTTGTAATTGTTTGTAAAAAGTGTTATCCGATTTGAAATAAAAAGTATAAGGACCTGTGCTGTCAACTTTGAAACTTCTGGGATATTTTTGTAAGATCATATACATCTGTAGGAATGTGGGAAAAATATAACTTTGGGGTCCTAAGTGTAAATATTGCATTATAATGAATTAATGGCATATTAGGGTTTCGATTTGAAATTAATTAAAAGTGAGGGGCCAAAAGTGTAAATCTGAAATTCTGAAGTTGTTTTGAGTTAATACTGATATAAAAAGTTTGTTGTGTAATATTGAGGATTTATGGGCTAATTATGAAATTGTTATGAATTATGACTTAATATATATGTTTTGTAAACTTAAAGGACTAAATATGTAAATTCTGAATTCTGAGGGGTCTAATCTGTAATGTACTAAATTCTGATGGTATATTCTGTAATTATGAAATATAATATGCTTGGTTGGTAAATATGGATATTGTAGGGTTTAATTTGTAAAATATGTAATTATATGGTTGGTTTTGTAAATTATGTAACTAAAGGGGTGTAATCTGTAAATTGTGAAACTTAAGGGAATAAAGTGTAATTCTGAATAAAATGAGTGTATAATTCTGTAACTTGAAGTATTTTCACAAATGACCTTGGAAATTAATGAAGTTACATTTAAAACCCTAAACTTCTGTAACTTGATAAAAATGTAATGTATTCCATAATAATCTTTGAATAAGGGTTATACCTAATCTGAAATGATAATATCTCTTAATTCTGAAAACCTGCTAATTATGGGAACTTACTAAATCTGGAAAGTTACTAAAAATAGAAAGTACATAAAATGAAGAGATAAACAAAAAGGAATAATCTGAATAAGAAACTTTAGTAATTCTGTCTTCTTCTTCCTTAGGTGTGAAGAAGGAGAAGTCGTGATTTTCTTTCTGTGTTTGTTGGTTTATCTGTTGTGCTAATAAGGTACAGATATTCTGCCCTATTTCAGTAAGGGTGTTTCTTTCCCTTTTCTCTCAGTATTTCATTTTCCTTATTAGGATTCCCTATACCATTACTATGTTCCCCTCTGTTTGTGAATCTCTGTTGTGATCTGTTTATCTTGAATCTTTGTTTGAACCTCTGCTACGATTCTTGTATTCTGAACCTTTTTCCTGAACTCTGATTGATCTCTTATTCTGAACCCTGAATTTGTGAATCTTGATTGAATCTGATCTGTGAACCTTGTTCTGAACCTTAACCTGATATATCTATTGTAAACTTTGATTTGATTTTGGTATAAACCTTAACCTGTTAAATCCTTATCTGAACCTAATTGATTTTGAACCTTTATTAAAAGCTATTTTAAAAAGAAGCTATACCATTTGAAATGGAAGTTACTAAAAGTTTTGGAAGACCATTTTTATGAAAACTATTTTGAAAGATCATTTCAATGAAAACCATTATTAAAGGATTGATTTAAATGAACTCTTGACAGGAACTTCTGAAAGGGATTATTGCTATAAACTTGTAATTAGTAACCTTTGATATACTCTTTTGGACTATTGGAAATAAACCTTTTAATCTGAACTTAAGCTTTGATATTAACTTAATCTGATAAACTCTGATTTAAACCTTATTATCTTATTCTGAATTGTTGACATGACCCTTCTGCCATGAACCCTTAGATATGACTCTGTTTATTATATGACATCTGACCTTGACCACAGTCTGATATCCGAGCCAATCACTAGGCATGAGGGTTTCATGTCCATGTCATTGATGCACCGATGGCATGACTCTAGGGCAGGAGAGTGATGACCTGTCCCGTCCCTGATTTATTTTATCTGGTGTGTTCTGAGGAGTTTCTGGCCACCGGGGGCGCATGGATGCATCCTAGTTCTGACTCTGTTATCTGTTATCTGTTTATGTTATATGTTTATTATTATATCTGGTGACTGATGGTGTGTGCGATACACGTCTTTCACATATATCTGGGAGCTGATCACTCCGAATTGATACATGAGGTCACCCCTCATATTATCTGTTACTTGAGAGGCATCCCCTCTGGATTATTATATGATTACTCTGTTATGATATTATCTGTTATCTCTGGGCTCGTGATGGATTTCTGTTTTCCTTAAACCTGATTTGTTTCATTATCTCTTCTTCATCCTTTTCTTGTTCCTTATTTCTTTTCCTATTCTTTCACTTTAATTCAGTATCTGTATAATCGGTATTCCGGATTTGTTTCTGTATTATTATCTGTTATTGTATCTGTCATCTATATATCTGTTCACTGAGCTCTCGTAGCTCAGCCGCATTTCTTTTCCGGCGGCAGGTTTTAGTAGGATGCTGGGAATGAGTGAGAGTGTACCTCTGGACTTAGAAGGCTTGGTAGCTATTCTGGATTAGAATTGGATGGAAGATATTATGTTTTAGAATTAGTTTTGAATGTTTTCGTTGTAACCTTGTAGATTCAGTATTTCATTTGTAAACCTTTGAGATTTTCGTATTACTGTAGATGTATGCTCTGTTTTGATCTGATATGAATCCATTGTTGTGATATCTTTACCCTTGTCGGGTCGGGGTGTTACAAACACGAACTTCATCAAACATTGGTGCAAACAAATCTTCCAGATCTTTCCTGTTAAAAGGTAAGGGTGCAGCCGAAGATTCAGGGAAGTTTAGACGGTTCTGTTCGGGTTCTAAGCAGTCTTGCTCAGAAGCCATATCCGTGAGTTCATCAAAATTGGCGTGTATAGTCTCTTGAATTTCCCCGGTCCGACGATTCCAAATTCTATATCCCTTAGAATTCTCACAGTAGCCAACGAATATCCCAATATCTGCTTTAGCCTTAAGTTTACCAAGATCATCTCTATCATTCTTCGGGTAACACAGTGCTCCAAAGACATGAAAGTAGTTGATATTTGGTTTTCTGCCTTGAATAAGCTCATATGGAGTTTTGTTGTGTCGTCTGTAGATCATGCCGCGGTTCTGGGTATAACATGCAGTATTAACAGCTTCAGCCCAAAGGTAATTTGGTAATTGAGCATTGATCAACATTGTTCTAGCTGCTTCCACAAGCGTACGGTTTCGTCTTTCAACTACACCATTCTGTTCGGGAGTGCGAGCAATTGAATATTGATGAACAATCCCATGCTTATCAGTGTATTCCCGAAGGGTTTGATTCTTAAATTCAGTACCGTTGTCTGTTCGAATAATTCTGACGGTGTTACGGACTTGAACTTGAATCTTTGTGAGAAACGTGATGACCATTGAAGGAACTTGATCTTTTTTCCGAAGAAAGTAGACCCATGTCCATCGTTAGTAGTCATCTACAATCACCAAAATGTACCTTTTCCCGTTTATAGTTTGAACCCGCATTGGACCACACAAATCCATATGTAGCAGCTGGAGGACATGATATGTGCTGTGTTCTATTTTGGGAGGAAAGTGAGCACGGTGACTTTTCCCTTGTTCACATGCAGAACACAAATGATCTTTGGCATATTTGAATTTGGGTTATCCGTCAACTAATTTATTCCTTGCAAGGTCAGTCATGGTTTTGAAATTGTGATGAGACAATCTTTTATGCCATAACCAAGCCTTTGTGGGAGTAGCCTTGGAGAGTAAACAAATAGGAGATGAAGCTGTCATGCCTTCAAAGGATATGGTGTATAGACTGGTTCCGCGTCTTCCTTTCATCAAATCATTTCCTTGAAGATCACGAATGAAGCAAGTTTTCTCCCTAAATGCTACTTCTAAGTCTTCGTTACAGAATTGTCCCACTGAGAATAAATTGTGACCAAGGCCTTCAACATAGTATACACGACTGATCTCGATGTTCCCATTAACATAATCTCCATAGCCCATTATTGTTGCGAAGTGATAATTCCCGAATCTGACCGTTCCAATGAACTTTGCGATAAAGTTTGTGAGAAGCTTGAGGTTGCCGGTCATGTGTCGTGAGCACCCGCTATCAACAATCCAGAGTACAATTTGAATCACCTGCATCACAAATATTGGAAACAGGTGGAGAATTGATAACGGTTGGACCCGTTGGGTTAGAAACACAAGATTTAATTATTTTAGGAACCCATTTAAAGCTTGCAGTGTTTTGTAACCAACGTTGCCATGTCCAACTAGTCTCAGCCTTTTTCTTGATGAATGCACTAGGTGATTTAGTTGTCTTGGGTTTGGCTATGGGTGTTTCAACGGTTTGCTCAGAAACAACTAGTGGTGGTTTCCCTAAAATGGACTTGGCAACAGTTTTAAGCCTAGAGGAAGAGCCACTAGTTCGTTTCTTTTTTCGTTTTAACAGAGTTTTAGCAATGCAGTTTTGATGATCACCAGATAATATACTAGCACGACAAACAATACAACTAGCATCAACCAAAACATGAACATTATCATTCATAGATTCAACATCTGTTACATCATTCCTAGAATTGGACTTACATAAGGTCGATTCTATTCATGACATTACATGTGTGTTATTCAAACTACTTTCTTTAACTTCTGAAGACTTAGATGATCCATTCCTAGACTTCCTGACTCTATGCTTCTGTTGTTTCTTGAGAGTCTTGGAACTGCTAGCCTTAGATATAGTATCTAGTCCTGTGGAAGTAGAAGTGTTTGCATTAGTGGTTGAGTCTGATGCTTGGGTAATTGCTTTGTCTACTACATACATCCCTGGGGCAATCTTATGAATGTTTGCTTTGCCTTTGTCTAAAACTCTGATTTTCTTCTTCAGATCAACAATGATGTGTTGGAATTCTTGATTTTGTGAATCTAATTTTCTGTTGAGGCGAACTGTGTCATTTCTGTTTTGATGAATTTCATCTAGTTCCTTTTCATTTTGAAACAGTTTAAGTCTTAAGAAAGCCTTTGTTTCCTTATTATTTTCAGGAACATGACTGTTTTGAAATGATAAAGATCCTATGAGATTTTGAAATTATAGTTCAAATTCAGCACTTTGATTTTGACACCAATCAAGCCTTTTTTGAAGATTAAAAACTTTGTTTTCCACATCATTGTTGATTTGTCGAAGATCCTCATTCTCTTTGACCAAATTTTCTATCTCCATTTGCAACATCTCAACATTTACCGCATGATCATTCACAAGTAATTCATTGCATGACACATAAAGCGAATTCATAATCACAGAAACAACGTCATAACACATAACTTTTTCTAAGAGTCGATCATTCTCATTTTTCAAAGTTTTCTTTTGATGTTTTTGTTTTTGAAGTTTGTCGTCCTGTTCTTTGAAAATTTCTTTCATAGATGCAACATCCGTGAATAATTCTTGTTCCCATTGTGTTGCATATTTCTTTAGATGTTTGACATGAGGCAGAATTTTCTTTTGAAGAATGTCTCGCTTTTCTTTCGCGACGGGGGAAAGAAAAGTAGAGACTTCGATTTGAGAATTAAACTCAATTTCATTTTCCAAGAAAAATATGTCTTCCATAATTATATCAAAATATCGAAATAATTTACTTTCTGGTAATTTTGGATCAACATCATCATCCTCAGTCAAAGAATCCTTGATATGTGCAACATTTTTGGAAACAGGAAGTATTGTAGGAGAAGCATGTATGTTTGTGTTAACAAACATTTGTTCTGTTTCGTCCTTTGAGGGGACAAATTTGATTTGACGTCTTGCATTATAATCATGATGAATTCTGGAAAAATCTTTGTCAGTTTTTGGTCGACTCTCAAGTTCTTTTTGACGTTCAAGAATTTCAACTTCTTCATCATTACCAAGCACAACAACTCTTTGAAAGGTATCATCAAGTAATAATTCTGCATTGTATAACTTGGGATTTTTGTTGAGTACTTTAGAAAGAAAACGTGGTTGGTCACTGCCAATAGCAAATCCAACTCCTTTCGGAACTGGTTTTACTGATAGCCTTTGAATTTGAGTTATGGATTCACTATTTTTGTAGACAATAGTTTGAAACTCTTTAAGTTTGGATTCCAAAGTGACAATTTCTTCAAGATATGAGTCGACACGTTTACTTGAGGCTTGCTTTTCTTCAAGAAGATTATTTTGAGATGTTGAAAGCTCAGATTGAGTTTTTAACAACTCAGAATTTAAAGCATTAATTTGTAATTTGAATTCAAATTGATCCTTTTCTTGTTGAGAGAGAAGCTCAGCCTTAGAAATGGTTAGCTCACGAACTTGATGTTCTAAATTTTGAACTTTGACATACTCTTTTTGGAAAGCAATCTCAAAACCTTTTTCACATTTTTCTTGTTTTTGATATCCTGAAAGTTGTAGTTTATAGCACTCATTGTCCTTCGTTAACAATGCAATTTTCTCTTTCAGATTTTTATTGATTTCATTGCATTTTTCAATTTGTGATTGGGTAGTCATTAACAAGGCCTGAAGCTTTGAATCTTGATTAGGCAAAGGATCATTTTGTTCAAGATGATCCAAATTTTCATCTTTAATAGGATCATCAAATGAAACGACAGTTTTATCATCATCAAATGATACAACAGTGTTTATTAGATCATCTGATAAAGATGAGAATGATGAATCAAGTTGAACAGAATTATCATTTGTAGATGAAGATGCAGATGGTGAAGCAATTTCATGTATAAGACATTGTGGATCAGGTACCTGAGATAGACCATCGGTGTCATAGATCGGGCCTGTCTCGGACATGTTCATCTCTTGCATGTTTGCCATGAGCATTACTGCAGCATTTGCTTCAAGATCTTCCATCTCATCATCAGATGCAGCATTGGCCATGAAGCTTTGTTCATTCTGAGTTATCATTCCTGCTGCTTTTTCATCTTTGAGAGCCATTAGAAGAGTTTCCTTGTGATATGCACTGCCCATAGTACGAGGCTTTGGACACGCATTGGCCATGTGACCATTCCCACCATAGTTGTAGCATGTGATTGAAGTATTTGCAATGCCTTTCTGTGCATTCCCAGCCATCTGATTTCTGCTCTGTGTAGTTCCCACACTGTTTCTGTTACCCCCTGCAGAATTAAACCTGTTCCCTCCTGACTGAAACCTCTGAGACCCATAGTTTCCACTATTCCCTGAACCATATCTGCCCGAAGACCGATTCTGAATTTCCACTCTGCCATCGTTAATAACAGCTTGATTCCTGGTATTGGAGGATGAACGAAGACGATTGTTGGATTTTGTGAACTTTCCAAATGCCTTGGCAATTAATCCAAATGCTTCATTAAGAGAGTTGAAGGCATCCTCTTCTTCATCATAATCAACGTTTGAGTACAACATGGAATCTGAGTTGTTATATGGAACCATTTGGTTGTCAGAGTATTGTGATGGTGCTTCATATGGGATGATTTGGTTAGAATGTTGTGGTTGAAAACTTGGTTGGAAAGATGATTGACCAAATTCCTGGTTTGGTAGTGGAAAGTTGGATTGAGCAACGAGAGCAAGTGAGTTAGGTGTTGGTGCTGGTATGAAACCGCCTCGTGCTGCAACTTCCTTATCTACCTCAGATTGATGTTGTTTCAGAAAGTCATACATTAGTCCATACTTGACTTCACCAATCTTCTTAGTTTGCCTGACAAATGTTGCATATTTCTGCCATTTTGGTCCAAGGCAACCCAGAAATTTTGAATTGATAGCAATCTTAGGTAACTTGATGTCATGACGATCGAGGTCATTTACAACATTTGTGAAACGGTGGTAGTATGATTCAATTGTCTCCCCTGGTTCCATGATAAAATTGTTGTATTCCATGTAAAGCTTTGACTCAAGGTCTTCTTGATTTAACTCAGTCCCTTCCATTAGAATATGCACATGTTCCCACATGTCTTTGGCAGTCTTTTGAGCATCAATAAATCGGTAAATAGGATTAGGAATCCCCTGAAGTATGTAAGACATTGCCAACTGATTTGCCTCTTGTTGCAGTGTTTGTTCAGTTGTGTAGTTAGCGACAGCAATGGGAGTTGATGTTTCTTCTCTTTCTGTAGTTCCTGGAACAACATTTACTGGAACTGGAAAGGGTCCTTCTTCAATGGCTTGCTTAAGATATTTCCCATGGGGTTTATGGAGTTCAATGAATCTGAGAAATCTACTAGCCCACTGCACATAGTTACCAGGTGTCAGAATAGGTGGAGTATCCTGATTTCCAGCTTCATGTCGGGATTGCTGACTGCTGATTGCCTCACACATCTTGTTAAACCAATGTGGTTCTCTGGAGTAGGATGGATTGTTCAACATTTGATTCTGTTGCATGATTTGTTGTGGGGATACTTGTGGTGGAGAGAGAAATTGATGTTGTTGCACGAATGCTTGTTGTTGTTGATACTGAGGATGAAATTGCTGTTGTTGAGGATATTGCTGTAGCTGATAGTAGTAATTGAAGTGAGGTGGTTGAGACATTTTTTTGGTGGATCTTTAGATAATTAAGATGTGTTTTAAGAGTTATGATGTTTGATTTTTAAGTTTACTTAAGGTTCTTAGTCCAATTGCGAGAAACACTGTTTGAATTGCGAGAGATTCTGAATTGCGAAAGAGGTTGTCCAATTGCGAAAGATCTGAGTAATTCCGAGAGATTCACCAAATGCGAAAGAGAATTGTAATTGCGAGAAACAATTTCAGTTGCGAGAGAACTTAGCAATTGCGAGAGATAACTCTGAATTGCGAAAGATCAAGCAATTTCGAAAGATTTTCAAAATTACAATTTCGATCACGTTCTCAAACTTTTATACAAAAGATGAGAATAATTCCAAGTCGAGGTAGTTTCACAAACTTATACAAGTAAGGAAACACCGAGTACCAAATCCGAAGAAGCTGATGAATTGCGAGAAACCCTTGTTCAGTCCAATTGCGAGAAACCCTTAAACCAGCAATTCCGAGAAACCCTTTTTACCAAATGCGAGAAACCCTTGTATTTTTGCAGACCAATTGCGAGAAACCCTTTTCCTTCGAATTTCAAACCAAAACGTTGTAGGATGATGAAAAACGTAAAACTAATGAATATTAGCGATTAACACACCGAATTTGCACCAAAGTTTACAACTTTATCCTTAAAACACGAAGATTTGATGAAAAGGAGTAAGCAACGATTTGCAAACTTGCGTTTTTCACACTTTTTAAAGTAACGAACCACAAAAAAAACTTACGTAAACTAGGTAAACCAAATGAAATAACGATTAGATCTACTCTAAAACACTAAACATAACTACCTTTGGCGAATGATACCACTTGTAGGTCACTAATATCTCAAACACACACACGTAAAAGCAAAGTAAAACTCGTACAACTACCAAATAATAAGCTACGCAAAAGAGATAAGTAAATAAACAATAAGCTAAAGAGAATAAGATGAGAATAAGAGAGAATGGGAGGCTTTCATATCCGAATGATTAAGTAACAAGGCTTGCGCAACACTACATGAAAAACCAACAAGAATAATGAAAACACTAGCTCCCTATTTATAGAAACAATCTAGGGCAACATAAGCTAGTGTGTTTGATATGTAAATCGTATGGGCTCACGGCCCATGGACCACTAATGGACCGTGGCCTTTGCACATTAATATGATCTTATTTAAGCAACCTATTAGTGAAATGTACAAGACTTGAAATACTTATAAAACATGTTCCTAACAAGTACATCTGGGGGAGTGCAGTTTCTAGGAGACAAACTTGTGTCTTGACAGTCAAAGAAGTAGGATTGCACTTCATTGTCATCTACAAAATCCGAATATGTAGCCATGTCAGCATGATGTGCTCAAGTCATTTGGATGTGATCACAACTGTTGGACTACGGTTACATTTTCAATAAGATTCCCATGTACTGTGAGTCAAAGAGTGCCATTGCCATCTCATGCAACACGGTTCAATATTCGAAGTCAAAACATATCGCACTTTGATATCATTTCATCAAAGAGCATGTTGAACAGGGTATAATTGAATAATACTTTGTGGGTACTGAATATCAATTAGCGGAATTATTCACCAAAGCCTTTCCCCATGCAAGATTTGTGGAATTAGTTCACCAAATTGGTATGCGGTGTTTGACTCCAGATGATTTGAACAACTTTCTTAAACACAACTAAGAAAGTCAAACACCAAAACCTTTTTTTTGTAAATATCTTATTCAAAAACACAAAAAGATTTTTCATTTTTACTTTTCTTTATTAAATATATATATATATATATATATATATATATATATATATATATATATATATATATATATATATATATATATATATATATATATAGAATTTTCATCTCTTTTTAGTGTGCAAAATTCAAAACAAATCAATATATGCTCTTGATATACACATTTAATCAATTTTTGATCACGAACATATTTTGAGGGGGATAATTTTTATTTATCATGACTTTCGCACACTCTTCTCAAAATCTTCATCATAAATAAAAAATCTTCATCGTGCAATATTTCCGTGATCTCTTGAAGTAAAAGTTTTAAAAAGTTTTAAAAGTATTTGTTAGTTTAATGGGGAGAAATGTAAATTTCAAATGTTAACAAACATTTGGACTAAGGATATAACAACAACAAACCTCAAGGACTGTTGTTGTCATTTATCAAAATGTTATAACATAAGGACTGCGCTAGATGGGAATTACGAGTTAAGGGACTAAATTTGAAAAAACTCCAAACTATTCCTTATATATGAAAACTAACTCAGTTATTTAAAACACACAAACTCAAAAACGCACCTAGTTGCCGCCATTTTCAACCTTCAACCAAGCTTTTTGATGTTCTTTTATTTCACGATTGTAAGTGTTTAACACATTCATGTATGCTATGTAATCACTCGCCCAATTTATGGGAACATTTCTGTGGCTAAATCTCTCATACAATGAATTAGGGTTTAAAGGATCAATTTGGGCATTTCTTGTGTGTTAGGTTTTAGTCTAATTAAATGAGTACTTTAGCTCAACATCATGATTAGGATTGTTTGATTGCCTGTTAATTTTGATTTCAAACATCATTGAATGAAAATTGAGTGCTTTAAGGTTTAAAAGGTCGAAAAGAATGCTGCTACTAATAGGTGTATTGTAGTTGTATTTTGAGCAGTTGGTTTTGCTTATATATGTCCCTCAATCATGCGCCTTAAGTACTGAATGCTAAAAGAAACATATGCTCTAAGTCGAAGAATTTCGTGTTGCATAATAATCTTTTGTGACCAATGTGTTTGTTTGCTTAAATTTCTGGATAATAGAATTTGTTTAGAATGAGTTTAGGAAGGTATTTGATGCTTTCATGGTCCTTGGATCTGTCTGTTATTGATTTTGATTAAGTATGAAATCCTTCGAGTAAGCATGAAGGTCTTCGACTTAGGATGAATTTTTCTTCTACTTAGTAATATTTGGGATGAATGTCTTCGAGTTAGAAGAAAATTTTCGTTACTTAGAAAATTTTATGATATTCTTTGAGTAAGAAATTAACTTCTCCTACTTAGAGAATTTTTTAAAATCCTTCGAGTAAGGAAAATATTCTTCGACTTAGAAATTTTTTCTTACAATCTTCGAGTAAGAAAAATTTCTTCGACTTAGAAATTTTTTCTTACAATCTTCGAGTAAGAAAAATTTCTTCGACTTAGAAATTTTTTCTTACACTCTTCAAGTAAGAAAAATTTCTTCGACTTAGAAATTTTTCTTACAATCTTCGAGAAAGAAAAATTTCTTCGACTTAGAAATTCTTTCTTAAAAATCTTCGAGTAAGGAAAAGTTTCTTCGACTAAGAAGTTTTATTCTTTAAATCTTCGAGTAAGGGAAAACTTCTTTGACTTAGAAGATTTTTTATTAAACTCTTCGAGCAAGTATGCAGTTTTTTTGAGTAAGGATTTTATCACAGTTTCTCCGAGTTAGGAGGGTTTCAAAATTTCTGAGTAAGGAAAATGGCAATCTCCAATTAAGGGATGTTCTTTTTAAATATTTTACTAAATCCTTCGAGTAAGGAAGTTTTTCTTTCTTTCTTCGAGTAAGACCATTTTTCTTCGAGTAAGCTTATTTTTCAAACATGTAAAATTTTTCCAAAATATAGAAATGTGTCAAGTTGAAAATTTGTGTTTGCTCTTATATGGTTGTTTGTTTATTTATGATCCTCATACATGTTCCTCTATATGGTGTATCATATCACTGAAGTATAGATCATGTATTGAATGACTTAAACTAACACAAATATGCAATTTCTATTGTGTTTCTTTGTTGGTGTTTGTGCTTCTCAGGTTTACAATATCTCAAGCATCCATAGCAAGGAATGAGTTGATACCCGAAGGAGATGAAAGGAAGATAGGAGAATCCAATTACCGGGTAGATTTGAAAACCTTACCATGCCACCCTACTTGTCAGATCATGGTGGAGATACTCAAAAAAAACTTTTGCAGGCATGTTCTGACCAGATCTGCTATAGTTTCGGAAATCTATCTTAATCAGTTCTGGCATTCTTTAATCATCAGTCGCGACACTAAAACCATGACAATCACCCTGGACAGCAAAGTCATCAAGTTCGATGTTCATCTTCTTCGAAATGTTCTTAGACTTCCTCCAACAGTCTTTGGAAAATACACACAGTTTGTTGATGATCCTTCCTTTGAACGTATAGTCAAATCCCTAAAGCACCTCGGCTATGACGATTCATTTGAAGAAATCACATCCCATTTCAAAGTTGACAGAAGATATATTCCTCAACAATGGTTGACCATTTACACCACCCTAAGTCACTGCATCACGGAAAGGAAACAGGTCATGAGCACCCCAGCCTTGAACATCTGCAATTCTTCTTGGGAGTCATCAACTTGGCACATCTGGACTACGCCAAGTATATATGGACTGACATGGTATACCAAGCTCATCAATTTGGGCAAAAGAAAGGCTACAAGATTCCATTCCCTCGATTCACTAAGCTTCTTAATGCTCACTTCATGGCCCGAGAACAAGATATTGACAAACGTCCAAATGAAAAATCTCATTCTGAACAAATGGACCATGTTCTCTCACGAGTAAGAATTCATGCCACAAACACCACCAAACAAGGTCTCAGAATTCTAGATGTCTTAATTACAGAGACGGTGAGGGAAACAGAGGCTTATGAAAGATATGATGAAGCAGAAAAAGCAGGATTGGTAGGGATAACTATGAAAGGAAATTCTGGCACTGGAAGAGGTAGAGGAATAGGAATGAAAGCTAGTACAACAAGAACAAAGAAGGTTACTCGAGCAACTAAAAGCAAAACCAATGCTCTAAGATGAATCTACTGAAGATGAAGAAGAGGAAACGAACTTAAGGGAAGAAAGAAAACGCATCATGAAGATCAAGAAAGAAAAACATGATGAAGATCTCGTTAAAGGCAAATCACAAATAAACCAAGACAAACCCTATGATACCTTACAACCTCCAAAGACGAAGAAAGAAGAAATAGCACAACTCAGGAAAGCCTTACAGGAAAACAAAGCAAAATATTTGGCTGATCTTGAGAAATTCAAAATGAAGAAGAAAGGTGAAGGATCTGGATCAAAGGTTGGTGATGATGAAATCCTGACTGAGATTGATGATGAAACAGAAGCCACTTTGTCTAATCCACCCATACTACCATCGTCTGTGCCTACTCCACCCATACTACCATCGTCTGTGCCATCATCTCATGATCAACACTCCAAAACCAAGCCTCCTTCATCAAAACCTATACCCCAACAAGCCGAACCTAGTCAACTTCAAGCTCTTCAGGAACAGCTCAACACGTTACAAGCTCAAGTTATGTTACAGCAACAAGACATTGATGAGTTCAAGACGTATGATGTGTCTCAAGCAATGGAGGATTTCTTCCACAACAACTTACCAAGAGAGGTCGGCAATTCAAACTAAACCATCAAAGCCATCCGTCGCAGATGTCAAAGGTCAATTGCTTGAAGCCATTGTCAATGATCCAGAGGAAAGTGAACTTCGCAAAGCATTGATCAAGTCAATGAAGAAAGCTGAAAAGAAAGATTATCCATGCAAAAAGGTCAAGTCAAGCAAATGTCGTCATGATGATTCTAACAAAGATGACCAAGCTAAGCCGAGAGACAAACATACATGAATGACTGGACCTACGGCTAAACTGCAATCATCCAACATTCAGTATACTATCGAAGAAGAACTTGTACCACAAGATACTGGAACATTTGATGATGCTGAACCCCTTGATGACATCACACACCATAAAGAAGCTGAAGCAATTCCTGAACCACCTGAGGATGCACCAATGCAACCTGTTCCTGAATGGATTGATTCCTCATCTGAAAAGTTCGATTGGTTTGAAGAAATGGTCGACGCATATCCTGACATTCCAGAAGGCGAAGTTCCTGCTGAAGGCTCAGTTGTAGATTTCACGAAGAAAATTAAGCAAGTGATGAAGATCCAAAAACTACAATTGTCTGATATTGTTAATATCCGAAAAGTAGGTTTCTCACAGTTCAAGACATCTATTACTTCTCAACTGGAATTTGAATACAATCTTGAACAAGTTTCCAGAGCATTATCAGAGAATGTTAGTTGGGATGTTTCAAGACCTTCACATGAACCCGACACATTCATGTTTCGTGACTATTCTCAACCTTTACCGCTCATTGGTCAAGCTCACAATCCCAAGATCCCTAAGGCATATTTCTTCAATCATGACTTGGAGTACTTGATATATGGGAACACTAATCCAGAGAAACGATATGCTACGTCTCTAACCAAGTTCAAAGCTGCTACTTATGTACAAGAAGGAATCGAAGAACAGGTTGGAGACTTGTTCAGCACTTCAATTGCTGATTACAATGATGAAGCTGTTCTAGGAGTTTTTCACTGGCCAGAGATGCGCAAATGGTTCTACTAATGGAAACTGACGTTTACTTCGAAACAGAAGGTAAACTACAAATAAAAGATCCTTTCCATCAAGAGTGTTGAAAAAGAATCAAAATATGGGTACAACTTTCTAACAAAGATCACGGTTCGACGACAAGATGACAAGGAGTACTCGTTCAACGAAGCAGACTATTCTCATTTGAATCTCAACGATAGTGAAGATATGTACTTGCTTAAGATACAAGAAAAACTCTGGCATCTCCCTGGCAACCTTCAATACGACATCATCAACTCCTTACTTCTTTACATCCGTAGAATAGTAATAAAGACAAGAGTCAAAGATGTTCACCTGGGTGTTGAAAGTTACCAGAAGAAACTTAACCTCATCAAACCTGATCTTAGACCTCCGGGAATTGCAGAAATGAAGCCATATTCATTCATCAAAAGACCATTTGGAGTAGTATACGTTAGATCTGGGAGACCAAAGTTCATGGGATACAAAGACATTCACAAATTCAGTGATTAAACTTTGATACAAGTCAGGTCTGAGCTTGATCACATTCTTGAAAACCATACAAAAGGGCGTAAGCAAGGTTGGTTACGACACATGACATGAAGACGAAATGATGTGAAGCAGGCAGTCAAGTTCTTAGCACGTATTGACTACAGGCACAAGCGCCGGGTTCAAATGCGGAGATTGGAAAGCTATGTTGGGGGAAGAGCTAAGGATCCTAACATTCTCACATTTTGTCGTCCTGAGTAAATCATTAGTATAAATGTCATTTGTTTTCATCATTATAGATTGCTTATGCATGACTATGGCTTGTAAACATATAACAGTGCACAACCCATTCTCTGTAAAGAAAGGACCCTGAGGTACGCTTCATTGCCTCAATCCTAATATAAGGAGCGAAAGCTTCTTACTTTTGAGTAGAATTAATCAAAATTTTGATAAGTTTTTCAAAAATTCTGCTCAAAAGAACAAGTATTCCCTCTCGTGTTTAAAACCTCAAAAAGTGATTTCACTTATTGAGGGGGAGTACTTGAAATCATCTTTGTTCTAAACGAAAAGTTCTTGTTGGATTCTTCACACAAACCTCAAAAAGCATATTTTAATCAATATGCTATTTTTGAGGGGGAGAATAATAATGTGATTAAAATATGGTAACAAATATATGGAATCTCGCATGAGCTCGACTCAGAAATTACAAATGAATTGACGAAACATAAATGTCATTAATCGATAGGACTTGTCCTGGATGGGTAATAACTTCAAGCTGGTCTAACCAGTGATGTAAGCGTGTCTCATATAGGACTTGTCTGAGTAGAGTGTACCATTTCAAGAGATTTTTCTTGAATGTGACCAGGACGGGTAATAACTTCAAGCTTGTCTAACTAGTGATGTAAAAGTGTCTCGAATCAGTCATATTCACTGAAAATCAATCAATTCAAAAAGTGCGAACTCCACCTAACATGTGCAAATCTATCTTAAAAACTTATGAGCACATGTGAAGGGGGAGTATTTCTGAAAAACATAAAACTCTCAATGTGCTAACAAAATATGTTTTATAATCATAAACACTTTGAAAGATTTCCAAATGAATGGTTTATGGCAACATAGGATAGTCATGGAGTTTTAAGGTGACTAAGGTTAGGAAATACGTCCTATGATCCGCCAGAACTGGAAGAATCTACCCATGGACAATACCAATAGTTTGGTATTAGAAGTCCTTAGGTATGATTGAAAAAAGAAGAAAAGAAATGAAAGGAGAAAGAAGGGGTTGAAGAATTAAAAAGAAAAGTAAATGAAAGGGTGAAAAGAAATAGCCCTCCAAATGTTCAACATTAGGTCGGAAACCGGGTTCAATTCATATGCTACTGGTTGTTACTAAGGTGAAACCGGTATTGAAGAAAAAGACGTCATGGACCCAGTGACGCACTGCACTTAACCTTCTTACCACTCAAGTATCTCTCAAAAGATGCTTGTTTCATTTCTCACGGAGAACCTCACATAATCTATCAACCTCTCACTCTGAGATGTGTTGATATTGAAAAGGAGGAACTCTGCTCCATGCCTTCAACTACTAAAACCAAAATGCACTAAATCGAGTCTAGAGCCGCGAGATACAAAAAAAGATCTCATAGGAACACTTAATATTTCTACACTGGTTGTTCAACATTAAGGACACCAGTTGTAAATAACAAGAGTCCTACGCAGATCTTAGCAATCTGCCAAGGACATTCATGAGGGAACTCACAATTGTGATTCTCAGTGATTGAATGGAAATTCCTGCCAGTTTCAACATTAAACGACCCTGACAGCAAGTCACTTTGGTAATTCCTTGTGGGTTACGCTTAATGTTCGCGGTGGTTTCATACGGTCTACAGTCGTGAAGTGATACTTTGGTATACTTCAGCGGCACACCTGAATCGTTGATATACTTCAGTATATCTATGTAAGCCCTCTTGGGGGCATTCGATTCCAGAACGGCCTTGGCAAGGATTAGAGAAAGTTTTCACACTATGTTGTTAACTATCTCGAAGCCTAAACCTGTAAGTGCCGGATACTTTATTGCTAACTGATTTCATGCAGGTACTAATGGAGACCAGGAGTTCCACCACCACCAAAGTTAAAGAATGAGAATCAATTGAAGTATAAAGATCAAAGTCAAAAAAACTATGAGCATGGTGGAAAAGACGTAAAGACACCAAAAATAAAGACGTTGATGAAAGGCAGATCACAACATTATGATATCACACATAACAAGAACAAAGAACAAAGATATGAAAGACGTCAAAGCCAAAGAAGCAAAGAAGACGTCAGACGACCTAAGTATTGAAATGACCAACCCTTAGAGGGAGATTGTTGGGATTACGTGTAATCATTAAAAAGTGTCGGTCATTTAGTATATGTATTTGGTCGTAAACTATAAAAATTTTATGTTCATTACAAGGCCCGCTCATGAAGCAAGCCCGTAAGTGGCCTATTATTTGTTATTAGGGCAATGTCCCTTATGTTGTAAACACTATAAATACCCCCTCCCTTGAAAGGAGAGGGTGTTGGTTCTTAGTTAATGAAACTTTTTTTTATTACTTATACAAGTTCTTTCTATCTCTCTCTCTCTCTCTTACTTTCTATCTCTGGAATATATCTCTTACGTGATTAATATTGTGACATAACAAGGGTCTTGTCTGACCTCCCTAGGGGCTTTCATTAGCCTGGGAGGTGAGTCTCCTCCTTGTTTAATTGCCTTCCCTTTGTCAGTGGGTTGGGGTGTTGTGGAGGATGACTCTGGGAACACTGTGGATGTTAAAGTTGCCTCAGTAAGAATAGGAGCTGGAGTGCTTGTATCAACAAGGGATACTGAAGAGATGACCATTGTTGAAGTTGTTGTTGTTGTTGTTGGCATGAAGCTTTGAAGAGGCACAACTTCAGTGATAACTTCAGCATTGGATTCAGGTAATGACTCATCAGGTATCTGGCCATCTTCCTTTGTCTTCTTGTGTGGATCCAACTGCTTGAAAAGTTGTTGTATTGGAGTTGTCACAGTTAGAGTAATTTTCTCCCCCTCAACAAATGTTGGAGCTTCAGTGGAAGCATTTGTTGATTTAGGAGCAGACTGAGTTGGAGAAGACTAAAGGATTGTCAAGATGGTGGAGACCATACCCTTGATTTATAAGGTTTCAGTCTTCAGGGAGGAGATATCAATGTGCATGATGACCTGAGTCTCAGAGATTTGGGAAACCCTGGTGGTGTAACAGCTGACAAGCTCATTGTGCTCCTTTGTGAGTTGTTCATATCATGAGGAGATGGAAGTGAGCTGGAGCTCTTGATCCTTGAGAGCCTTGGTGACTGATTCTTGATGAGTCCTAAGAGATGGGCAGTCTACCTCCCTGAATAATGTGGGGAATACACTGAGAGCTACAGAGGTAGACTTATGAGAATCAATGAACTCAGTAAGCTTGGTGATCAGGACCGGATCATCCTTAAACTCTGCTTGAATGTTTGTAAGAGTCTGAAGGATGGAAGCAAACTGAGTTCCCTGATCAGTTCCCAGCTTCTCAATGGAGGTCTTCAAGTCACTGACATGTCCATCAGTGGAAGTGGTGATCTTCTTGAGGTGACCCTGAGACTCTTCAATAGTAGCCCTGAAGTCAGCGTAAGAAGCCGCTGCTTCAGTGTGTTATTCCCATTGCTCCTTGATGATCTCATTGAAGAGGGCAGTATTTGATTTCCTGAGGAATTTGACCAGCTGCCTTTCAGTGAGGGGAAATACATCATCATACTTCTACAGATAGTCAGGGATTGCAGCAGCAGAGTCTCAAGAGCCTGATGTGTGATGGGATGAGGATGATGATGATGATGGTGAGTTAGGTTGATCTTCAGAAGGAGGTGAATGAGATTGTTGTTCAGGATAAGGTGAGTTAATTTGTTCTTTAGGAGGAGATGAAGCTTGTTAGCCTCACTTTTTTATAAAGATAACGTCTTACACGTGAATTGGACTAGATTCGTAGTAAGTAGTACCTGCAGGGACTACTATTGTTTAAGTGGCAAACTTGTAATGTAATGAGCCTATAAATACCCCTCATGACTCTCCATGAGGGGTGTGGGAAATCATTGTGTAACTTTCATATTTCAAGCTAATAAACATTGTGTTTTCTTCACCCTCTCTCTACTCTTTCTCTCACTAGAAATATGAAGCCTTTCATCTTCTTTGATCAACCAAGACCTCCCGAACAACATAAATTATGTATATTTTTGATCCTACAATTGGCATAAGAGCTATGGTGTTCTTTTTGATGATTTTTTGTGGTTCGATCCTCTGTTTAAGCTGTATTTTACCAAAGTTTTTGTGCTCGGAATTTTTTTTCCTATCTTTATTGGTAACAGTTTCTACAGTTTCTATGTATCATAAAGTGGTCTAAAACAAAAAATTCCTAAACTTGTATTTACCATGTCATTTTTCTGTTTTTTGTGGTCACTTATGTATCACGTTAACAGTTATATGTTATTTCATTCTTATTAGTTTGTGACTTGTTTTTGTACCATCCCGTGGAATATTTGTGGTCGGAAAACTGGTAAAAATGGTGGTCGGAATTTATGGTCGGAAAAGTGGTCATAATTGATGGTCAAAAAAGTCAAAACCCTCTTTTATCGAAATTGCTTGTAAAGTAATTTCGACAGACCCTAGTTCATCGAAATTGGAATCGATTTCTTGAAAAGAAATTCGATAAGTACCGTCGGAATTGGACTTACCCGTTGCAATTGATCCGTCGGAATTGATCCGTCGGAATTGACCCGTCAGAACTGACCTGTCGGAGTTGGACTTAATTGTCGCAATTGGTGTCTATTACCAGTTATCAGAATTGAAAAATGAATAAGAATCAAGATGAAGTAGACCACGACCACAAATCAACTACCAAACTCTATGTGACCTCAGTTTATATTCATTATCAGTCCACAAGTTTTTAAGGAAAACGAAATGAAATCGACAATGAAGACCACAATAGCCGATCCAAATCAAATCCAAAACCAACACCAATACAATCAAATCTGCGTCTATCCTAATCACCACAACCCCCAACAACTCCTCATCTACCTACATCTAATCAAGACTCGACCTATAACAAGACATAATCAGGACCTCAGATTGTTCAACCTCTTTCTCAAATCGTTAAGATTTTTTTTAGTTTGAACATGAAACCATCATATATCCATGTGAAGCTACACTTCTTGTTGAATATATGAACCATTTTAAAGATAGAACAAAAACAAGCGTATTTATGTCTGCTTTTGGTTCGATTGAAAGACCAAAACAAAAATACACCAAACAAACCTACCCGAGACCATTGAGATGATCTTGAAGACCAACAATTTGTTTTTCTTCTTCATTTTTTTTTCAGGATGAGTATCAAGACATAAAAAGGGAGTACGGTTCATAGATTCTAGGTTTTGATTCGTAGCTACTGATTATGATAACTTATTTATGGGTCTTTGTTCGTGTATGTGAGATGATCTTAGATATGATGATGATTTTTTGTTAAGGTGAAATGACTGCTTATTTTCTATGGAGATGAGATTTGAGGGAGTTGGGAGAGATATTAGAGATTGGGGGGGGGGGATTATAATGTGTTTGTGATTAGGGTTATGCCAAATGAGTGAGATTAAGGTTACGCCTTATATCACATATGGATATGGCTTGTGGTTTGGATAGAATTATGTTTGGATTGGGCTGAACATAGTTATTAAGAGGATTGGGCTGAAAATAATTAAACTATCAAAAGTGTTATACAAAATTTATTTTTGGATGCACAATTTGATAATATTTGGTTGACTGAGTGGTATTTTGGTATTAAAAATTTCACGAGGATACATATTTCATGGCTAGAATTGTTATGTTTAACAAAAATGACTACGGGGTTTTTGTACGGTATTATTGATTTGATTTTAAAGTGAAATTTCACGGGTACTTATTTATCTTTGAGATATGTTGTTGGTCTCAAGATAACTTGTCTGGGCATTTTTTTCATAGTGATTAAGACTTGACAATCTAGTTATAACTAATGCAAGAAGTTACGTTGTAGTGCTCACAGTGTATAGCTATCACTTTAAGGAGTTACATTGTAGTACTCAGTGTCACACGAAGTTGTGGATTGTTTAAAAGACGCATTAGTACAAGCATTAAGTCACAAAGTTAGGATGTTTACTTCTTTTGCAAGTTAGTCATATCGGGGTGTCTCCATTTGTGGTCATTACTATTAGCCAGTGAATTAAAAGGAGGTTCGTTTACAGGTTGATTTGAGAGAAGTGTATTAAGAGTTTTTTTTCGGCATATTTTCACGGAAATATGCTTAAACTATGGCTTCAATATTGCATCAAGTACAAGGTGATTTTATGGCGTGTACACAACATTATGATGATTCTGATAACTCGCAACCATCAGGAGGGAGAAGTACACGAAGAAAGAAGTAGTGTTTCATCTTCAGTAATTTGGTTGGCAGAGGGAACTGTGCTTAATCTGGAACCGAAGAGGTACCAATAATCTGTACATCGAGGCTTATTACCAACTTAGATGCAATACTTTGTGAGGTATGTTGTTATGATGCTCCCCGAATGAAAACCATGGTGCTACACTTTAGTGTCTACTTTCTCCGCTGCGTCTTTAAAGACTAAAAAGATCTTATGAAAGAGAGTTGTCGATTCAGGAGGGAGCAGATAAAAGAAAAAGGCTCACTAGTTAGGAGGGAGTAATAACTTAACTAGGCCATTACAGTTGAAGTTCAGAGCTACAAGGATCAGTGCCGTCAGCGCCAAAGATCGATGCGGAAGTATTCGGAAGAGAGAACTTCAAGTTTGCCTCAGTATCTAGAATACAGAGACTCTGCGCTTCAAAAACGTCAACATAGTTTATTATTATTGTAATTTACTTTGTTTATAGGTCTCATTGTAACCATTCACGTATGACGATATCTTGGAAGGAGATTGTTAGCCTCACTTTTTTATAAAGATAACGTCTTACACGTAAATTAGACTAGATTCATAGTAAGTAGTACCCGCAGGGACTACTATTGTTTAAGTGGCAAACTTGTAATGTAATGAGCCTATAAATACCCCTCATAACTCTCCATGAGGGGTGTGGGAAATCATTGTGTAACTTTCATATTTCAAGCTAATAAACATTGTGCTTTCTTCGCCCTTTCTCTACTCTTTCTCACATTAGAAAGATGAAGCCTTTCATCTTCTTTGATCAACCAAGACCTCCCGAACCACATAAATCATGTATATTTTCGATCCTACAAAGCTTGTGGTTCAGTATGCTGAGGGGACCCGTAAGTGAGTTGTTCATCAGTATCCATGGCATCCCCAACAGGTAAAACTTCATCATCTGCAAAATCTACTAGTTCCTCCTCTGACTCTTCATCTATGAACCTTTGTATATCATCCAGAGTAGGAGCGAAGGTTACATCCGGCTCCCCCTCATAAGAGGGCTTGCCTTTGTTGTGGCCAGGTTCTGACCCCTCTAGGAGAACAGAGTGGGTTGTCTCTGCCTGGTCCACGGAGTCAGTTTCTAAGTTATGCCCAACGTCGTGAGGGGGTGTAGGTTCCATATCAGCGGGTGGTTGCATGCTCTCTGAGTCTTTGTCCCCTGATGTTCCTTAAGCGACTGGTGGGTTTGAGCCAGTACCATCACTAGGAAATGAAGTGTTGTGGTCCCCCTTTCCATTAGAGTTTTGCTGGCTTGGTGAATATATAGGGACTAGTACTCCCTGAGACTCTGATTGTGATTTATCAAAGCAATAAGCAGGATGTGAGAGGGTGTGGGTCCCCGTCTCAGTAGGGTAGTGCTGCCCTAGCGAGGATATAGGACCCTGTTCTGCCTCAAGCAAAGGTTGTGATGTACTAATGCCTTCATCGGGAAGTGATTGTTGAATTGTTCCTGACTCCAATGACATTTTTCAGCAAAGTATTTAGGAGATGGTTTGCCCGAGGACACTGAGTGTGATTTCTTAGGGCCCTCCGTTGGCGTTTGTTCTTTGGTCAAAATTGTACTAGCCTCCTTAGTGGGCGTCTCAGTGGGCAGGGGCTTTTTGTGCCTTATTTTCTCAGGCTTTGATGTAGAGGTCTCAGTTTCGAGTGGTTTGGGTTGAACCACCTTCCTGGACCCTTGCTTTTTTTTTCTTCTTCTTCTCCTTTTTGGAAGGAGCAGGCACTGGTGAAACTTCGTCAGCACCCTGAATTACTGTCAACATATATGTTGTCACGGTGATTTGTGTGACCTCAGTGGGGTCTCTTGAGTAGTTGGCCTTGTGTAAGACATCTGGTATAGATCTCTTTATATTTGGTCTAACGTACTCAGAGCCCAATAAGTCTTAGAGCACACAGGAAATGAACCTAGGGTAAGACATGTGTCTTTGCCTGGATTTCCCTAAGAGCTTGACTATAAGGTCCTAAAAGATAATTTCTCCAATATCAATTTTCCTACCTTCTAGGAGACTGAACACTATCATTTGTTGAGCAGTGTTCAATTGCTCCGTGGAGGATTTATTCCTACCCAGGACCTGAATGAAAAAAGTTATCAATATCCTCCAAGCGGCAGGAAACCATGTTTTAATTATGGAGGCTTTGGCCAAAAGAGTCCCTGGGGCTACATCGGGGTGTTGTTTGTCATGTGGCCTAAGTAAAAGCAATTCGACCTTTACTTCACTATCAAAGGGTTGTTGGGCAAAAGTATCAGTGAAATCAAGGCGTGTGGCTATGATAAAGGTTTTGTAGTTAAGGGTCAGGGGCTTCTTCCCATTTTTCACTGTAAACTTGATGAGGGCATCCTTGGTGACATCAGGGTTCTCTACCACTGCTGTACACCAGAATTCCCTCAGATAGTCATTGTACATGACTGAGGGTGTTTTTATGAATGTCGTGGAGAGAAAACAGTTTTTAAGATACTTCACCATATCCTTATAGGCTGGAAAGGTTTCAGGATAGGCGAAGTTACCCATGACATTATTTTTGGTCATATCAACTCTTTCCAATTGGAATTCCACATTTGCAGCGTAAGTAATAGCCTTAGAAGTAGCCATTGTATAGCAAAAAGGTCTTGTTTTTGAAGAAAAGCTTGGTTATGAGAGATAAAACTCACACAGATTTTTGAGAGTAAAAATTGCAAGAGTTTAATTAGTTTTGAAAAAGTGTGTGTGTGTTTTTCTTTGTGGGGGTGTTTATAGGAGAGAGATAGGGTTTGAAGATTTTGGATATCAAAAGTTTTTTTTATGTTTTATTTGAAGGTAGTTTTTTAAAACGGTTTGATATCCGCATTAAATCCCACATATCCCATCATCTGACAATTTCGCAACTAGTAAGATGAATAGTTGCGCGTCTCTGAAAAAAGGTAATTTTGCAGAGTGAGGTCACCGCATATAATATCAAAAAATATTATTTGTGAGTGAGAGGCATTAAATGCCAAGTGGGATATGTGGTGATGATGTGGGGGCCCAAGATGTGGATGCCAGAAAGTAAAAGAACATATATTCCTATATTAAATATGTATCCAGTTACCATCCTCGGACATTTACTAACTAAGTACTCAGAGCATTTAGTTTTGGATTGAATGTCATTTGTTGATGTCTTGAGGCCCCTGAATGACTTTTCATTCAGTGTGAGGGTGTTCAGGGAAGGTTATTCAGTGAGTACATAAGATGCTCATTCACTAAGAGATTTGTTAAGTCTGGGACCAACGTTTTGTTCAGTAACGTAGACATTATTTACACTAGGTTGGATAAGTTTAGTCAGTGGACTGATTTTCAATATCCAACATCCCCAATTCAGCTTTCAGTCTTGTGAAAGTTGGTTCATCCAATGGCTTGGTGAAGATATCAGCTAGCTGATATTCAGTGGGGATGAAATGTAATTCTATGTCACCTTTCATGACATGGTCCCTGATGAAATGATATCTTATATCAATATGCTTGGTTCTTTGATGAAGAACAGGGCTGTTTGAGATAGCAATGGTGCTTGTGTTGTCACAAAAGATGGGTAACATTTTGTAATGGATGCCATAGTCACTGAGTTGACTTTTCGTCCATAACACATTTGCACAACAACTGGCTGCTGCAACATATTCTGCCTCAGCTGAAGACATGGCTACTGATTGTTGTTTCTTAGCACTCCAACAGACTAGTTTACCTCCCAGGAATTGGCAGGAACCTGAAGTACTTTTCCTATCCTTGTTGTAGCATGCATAGTCAGAGTCTGAGTACCTTTTGAGATCAAAGCCTGAACATTTAGGGTAGTATAATCCAAGATTTGGAGTACCTTTCAGGTATCTGATTATCCTTTTTACAGCTGTGAGATGTGATTCTCTTGGGTCAGACTGATATCTGGCACTTAGACAGACTGAAAATTGGATGTCAGGACTTGATGCAAGTAGGTACATCAGTGACCTAATCATACCTCTAAATAGAGTTTGATTTACTGGTTTACCAGCAGGGTCAGGACCTAGGTTGTTTGGGGGAACCATTGGAGTTTTCACTGAAGCACAGTTACTGAGCTCATACTTTTTCAGTAGGCTGCTAGTGTACTTTTCTTGACTGATGGAGGTTCCCTTATCAGTTTGCTTGATTTGCAGTCCAATGAAGTAAGTGAGTTCTCCCATCATACTCATTTAAAATTTCTTTGTCATCGGTTTTTCGAACTGTTTACAAAGTTTGTAATTTGTTGAACCAAAGATGATGTTATCCACATACACTTGAACAAGAATAACATCTTCTTTTGTCCAATAGATAAACAGGGTGTGGTCTATCTTTCCTCTGAAAAATTTATTTTGGATGAGAAAGGCTGAAAGAGTTTCATACCATGCCCTAGGAGCTTATTTTAGTCCATAAAGGGCTTTGTCAAGCTTGCATACATAGTCTAGAAACTCACTACTTTCAAATCCATGAGGTTGTTGAATATAAACTTCTTCTTTCAGTGTTCCATTGAGGAAGGCACTTTTTACATCTATTTGATATACCTTGAAGTTCATGTAGGTTGCATATGCAAGGAAGATCCTGATGGCTTCCATTCTAGCAACTGGTGCAAATGTTTTTTCATAGTCAATGCCTTCTTGTTGATTATAACCTTTGGCAAAAAGTCTGGCTTTGTTCTTAATGACTATGCCATTTTCATCAGTTTTGTTCTTGAATACCCATTTCATGCCAATGATGTAAACATCCTGAGGACATTTGACCAAGGTCATTACCTTGAATCTGTCAAATTGTTTAAGTTCATCATGCATAGCCTGAACCCAGCTAGGATGTTTCAGTGCTTCTTTGACACTCTTAGGTTCAATATTGGAGATGAAGTCCACAAATAGACATTCGTTGGCTGAGGTTGCCTTAAATTTAGCAGTCATGCTTCTAGTAAGAATTCCTTCAATGGGCTCTCCAATTATGTTGACAAGTTCTATATCTTGATACCTAGTCCAACTGTCCTGAGGTCTTGGATATTGATTAGAACTTGTAGAGGCCTGATTGGGTGGTGGTGTAGGTTCAGGTGCATATACTTGAAGAATATCAGGATCTTGAGTATCTGACTGACCAAGTTGATCACTGGGATTGATTGGTTCCTGAAAAAATTGTTCAGACTGATTGATTTCACCAGTACTTGTTTGTGCTTCAACAAACTCAGTGATGGATGGTTGAGGGAGGTTATGTGGGACAATGTAATTGGATATATCAGCATCAGCTTGATAATGAGTAGAAGGATTACTATCAGGATGATATTCATCAGGTGGGTATCTTGATGAGTCATCAATTCCAATTTCTTCCACTGAGGTGTTTGAGAAACCGATGGCTTCAGTACTCTCATCAAAGGTGACATGAAATGTTTTCTCATTTTGTTGTCTCCTTGTATTGAACACCCTGAAGGCTTTGGAGACCAGGGAGTATCCTAGAAATTATCCATTATCAGCTTTTGCATCAAATTTCCCTAAGTGATCCTTGTGATTGTGAATAAACACAGGGCACCCAAAGACATGAAAATAGCTGATGTCAGGAATTCTTCCTTTGAATAACTCATAAGGAGTTTTGCAATGTCTCTTGACAATGATGGATCTGCTTTGAGTATAACAGGCAGTGTTGACTGCTTCAGTCCAGAAATGTTTGGAGAGTACTAATCCATTTTGCATTGTTCTAGCATCCTCAATGAGTGTTCTATTCTTCCTTTCAGCAACACCATTTTGTTCAGGTGTGTAAGGAGAAAAGAAGTTTTAAGAAATTCCTTTCTCATCGCAGAAATACTCAAGATCATGATTTTTGAATTCAGTCCCATTGTCAGTCCAAATTTTTTTGACTTTTATGTCATTTTGGTTTTCAGTGTTTCTGACAAAGGACATGATTGTTTCAGCAGCCTGACCCTAACTCTTTTTAGTCAGGAAGTAAACCCAAGTGTATCTTGAGTATTCATCCACTATGACAAGAGTATAATTCTCATGATGAATAGACATTGGACTGACAGGTCCAAAGAGGTCCATATGGAGAAGATGAAGGCATCTTTTGATAGAGAAGTTTTGTTAGGTTTTAAAAGATGCTCTATGATGTTTACCTTTTTCACAGGCGGAGCAGGGTTTATGTAACACCCCCAAAATTATTGAAGCGGAAGATAGTTCACTGGGGTATTACTTCCTAGCACAAAGTACAAGTCATGGAAAATGATCCTTTAAAAGAGACGTTTTAAAAGTGTTTCACATTTGATACATTAAAACCTCAGAGTTTGCAAAGGTCCCAACAGTTTTCATAAAAACACAATGTTTTCAAAAGATCACAAATGTTTTAAACATAACATAAATCTTTAAAATATAGTCTCTTCATATGTGAAAATATGCCGAGTCTTCAAAAGATATCCGTGCGACTCCATGCAAGACCTTCATGCCTTAAAACCTGAGATAAAACATGCTAAAACGTCAACACAAAAGTTGAGTGAATCCATAGAGTTTAGTAATAAGTAGTTGATCACAATATCATTTATAAAAGAGACTAAGCAACAAATGCAGAGTCTAGTAAGGTTATTATTGCACTAAGCTCGTGACCTCGAACATTAACGTTATGGTGGGATATTCTAATAGAATATAAATTTTGCCCTTCGGCATGAGGGCTGTCGTACCTAATAGATCTATTTACTGTATTCGCGTTCACTCGCAAGTGATTAACGGTTCACAATAAGGAAGGGACTTTCAGGCTATGGGAAACTTAGGCAATGGTAATAATAACCAGATAGCATACAATTTCAATTCAAATACAGTTTTCAAGCAGTTGTGATCATAGTAAAAGTAACTAGCATGTATCTCCCCCACGGAGTTTGTAAACAGTTAAACAAGTAAAAGGTGGGGCTATGAACTCACCAATGATGTAGTAGCAACGGAAATCGGAGAAGTGTGCACGTTGAGAAAAACCGCAAAAGTCACAAGTGACCTAAATAAAATACAACACGACTTAGGCTCGGGGAATTAGGGTATAGCACTCATACTTGTGTTTTAATTCAGCACTTGTACTTATAATACCATAAGGAAATTTAGTTGAAAGTTTTATCGTAAGTCATGGGTCGAAAAGATGTTTGTAAAAGCTTAAACGGTTTAAAATGCGAAGCTGGTAGAAATTTGGATAAAAATACCGCACTAAATGGGTCGCCGTTTCTAAACCGTAAGGGATAAAATTGTGAAATTTATATGCTTAGAAAGGTATCACTCTCTACTATATGAAAATCAAGGCCTCACTTAGCTGAGAACTTTAGAACATGGGTGAAATTACCAATTTACCCCTGTGTCTATATGTACTTACTTCCAGCATCCAATTAAGTTTAGCAAAATGAGCATAAATTTTTATCTATAGGTCTAATGGACACATGGCCTAAAGGAAAAGTTTTATACAGGTCTTAGATCCAACTTTCATGTTTTTACCAACCTATGCTTCTTTGCAACATTTTAGAGTAAATGGCCTATCAAATCTGACATGCAATTTCTGGACAAGTTTTAGTGTGGATTTTCTCCAAAAATCATCGGGATGAATTAAGAGGTATGGTTATCGGTGAAATGATCCTAAGACCTGAGGCTAACTCCCAATATTTTTATTTAAGCATAAAACTTCCTGAGAACAAAATAGTGAAATCATTATGTTGCATAAAATCTGGGACAGATTTGGACCAATGACAAATGATCTACTTTAAGCCTGTTAATTGGGTTTATGTTTAATGCATGCCTATCTTCAATCATTACCATCTTTTTATTTGTTCAAAAACTTATTATTTTCGAGAAACTTCAAAGTTTATTAGTAGATCTAAACCCATTTTCATGACAACACAATATGGATGAATCAATGATAACAATCAAAACCCATATAAATCCATCAAACTCTTGCATAACACTTGCCAATCAACACTAACTAATTGTCTAACACCCTATTTCCTATGAAATCTTGAATCAATATTCCAAAATAACACATGCAAGAGTTTATTCGCTTAGATCTAGAAAAACATCTAATAATTAAAAAAAATAAAATGAGATTAAAAGGATACAAGGGACTTACCAAGATCAAACACTAGTTAATGTGCACAAGATTTTGAAGTAGGAAAATCAATGATAATGGGTGTGTCGGGGCTGATATGCCATGAAATTATAGAGAGAAAATGCAGATTTTTGAGAGGAATAACTTTGGTGATAATAACAAAGTGCAAAGATTAACCTATTTATGTAAAAATACAACTAGTGGAGCACACATGTGTTAGATTTTGCACTCTAATATCATGCAAGCCACAAGGGCCGGTCACCTAAGGGTGTTGTGGTTGAGTGGATGATTTTATGTTTAATTTTGGTTATTGGTGCGTTATAGAGTGTAGTTTTGATCCCCGATATTTAAAACGTTAAGTTTTTAAGACGCGTAACGTAAAACCGGTTAACGTAAAAATACAAAACTTCCAAAAATGTTAAAACTTGTTATCATAATCTATTTTAGTATTTTAGGTGAGTGGTGAGTTCATTAGAGGGTTTTATTTACTTTTTGTACAAGGTTATTAGTCATGGAGTGAGTTTAAAGGCCTATGGAGCTAAACCAGTAACGTTTGATGCATAGTTTGTAAAAATATAAGTCTCAATGATAATATTTTCATAAAAATTTCACATTTAACTTAAAATGACCCAAATTGATGTTTCATATATTTTCCGAGCCTTACGGAGTGTCATAACGTAGTTAAAGCTTAAAACGCGAGCCGAAAACGCGTAAAACGTAAAAAGTGCACACTTCGCGTAGAAATGGAAAATTAAATTATTCCACATGAAAATAAGTACGTGGGGGAAAATAAATCATATTAATGGGTAGTTCTCAAATAGTTTGTATTTGGTTTTCAATCCGGCTATCGATCCGGCCAACACAAATAAGGTGCATTTGGCTATCAATCCCGCTAGTACAAAGACTATCGATCCGGCTAGCACAAATGGGTAGACTGGGCATAGTCTGAGTCAAATTATGAATTTAAGTGTACGTGTCACGACGTACGCAGGCAACTTCCGGGCAAAAGCTGATTTACTTAAAATAGGAAAATAAGCAATTAAAATTAGTAAAAATAATGACTTGAAATTTCTTGGTTGTTACATTACCCATCCGTTAAAAAGGAATCACGTCCTCGTGATTCAGTTTATCTTATCGGCTGACGGTGTGTAGAAAAAAAGGAGGGTACTTGTAGCGAATGGTTTCTAGGATAATTAGCGATGTAGTTTGATTAGTTGCCTCGAAATACGGTGTCGAATGAGGCTTATGCTACATGGTGAAGGAAGGATTAGAGTCTGATTAGTTGCGTAATCTGAAGAAAATTCTCAAATTATTTTAAGGATATAAGTGAAAAGTCATTTTTAATAAAACTTACCGGTGACTGCTCCCAGCATAACATGATCCCTCCTGAATTAGACATAGGTAATTAGGCTATGTATAATTGAGGAATGATAATGTAATGTTCGGTTTAGTCAATTAGTTTTATGATCTTAACTGGTTCCTTATTATGGTTAACCTTGTCGTCAAGCTGAATCTCCTCTAGTGGAATGTTGAGGGTTTCATCCGAATGACATTTCTTAGAGTTCGAATCGTGAAATGTGTTGTGCACGCTAGTGGGCTCTTGCGGTTGGTTTGAGTCGATAAGCTACCGGTCCAGCTTTTGCCAAATTCTTAAAGGGTTCAAGGTACATCGGGTTCGGTTTTCTCATTTTCCGAAACGTAGCACGTTCTTTCATGGCAAAACTTTCGTGTAACTCTCCTGACGATCTTGTACTGCTTGCAGCCTGTTGTCCTGGAGTGTTGTTCCTACGCCCTGATGCGTACTAACAATTAATGCGAATGGGATTACTACTGGAGCGTACTATCAGTCGAAAGAAGAAGATGCCAATGCCTTGGGGTAAAAGATAGTTACAAGGAGTAATGAATAATACCAATGAAACATCTTGATGAATTACAAAAATAATAATAGAATTCTGTCAAGTGTAATATTTTAGGAGCAAAGATTGCTTAAAAGGGATAGATTAGATATCTGTATGAACAAAGAGGCAAACTATTATCAATCGATGCAAATGAAAGGATCAATGAATCAGAATAATAATGAATGGATTAAGATGTCCATATCATTCATACTAGTATGAGCATAGAGTGCTCGGAAGAAAATTTGATATTTATACGAACGAAGAAGCAAATGAAAGGGTGTGTAAGAGAGAGATCAATGACTCAAATTAATACAAACAGAAGAACCATAAATCACAATAATAGTGAAGCGAAGAGATATAGAATATTAACACAAATAATCAATTAATCAAGACAACCAGCGAATCAAACCAATAGTCAAAAGAGACCAATACTGAAAGACATAATTCTAAATGAGGTTCAATAATAAATGAGACCGACAATATTCTTTGCGAGTGTCAAATGAGAATAAATAAGGAAAATCGAAAACTGAGAAGGATAATAGACACACGATTGTTAAAAGAGATGAAGTGAAATAGACAATAATTAAGAAAGCAATAAGCGTAGCGATACTTTAAATGAGATCAAATGAGATAGGTAATAAATGTGAAGGAAAATAATAAAGGTGAAAGACGATAAATGTCATGGAAGAGAACAAACGATAAATGATGAAATCCATAAATATCACGAATGTTCTATAAGAATAACTGGGAAAATCAATAAATTAAAAAAGATAATGTGCATCTCGAATGCTAAATGAGAAGAAGAAATGAGAACGAACAATAAATGAGAAATACAAAAAGCAACACGAATGCTAGCTGAGGGTAAACAATTAATGAGAAATGCAATAAGTGACAAAGACAATAAGCATTTTGATTGTTAATTGAGAATGAATGGGGATCAACAATAAATGAGAAAAGCATTATGTTGAAAACATGCATTTTAAATAAGAACAACATAAAATGAGAAAGGCATTGAGTATCACGAAAGTTGTTTGAGGTTAAATGAGAACAAATAATAAATGGTAAAGTCAACAAATATCACGAATGTTGATTAAGTAAGATCCGCACTTGGCTCCTCGAGCTTTACCCTACACCAACGAGACTGTAGGTTGGCCATTACAGCTTGTTTCTGCTGACGTGTAATATCTCTCATGGTGTGGCATGTGTGTTACCAACGATGGGATGCTATGGTGGATGGGCTCTCTGGTGATAGACTCTGGTCGAGTGAGAGGAGTAGGTGCAGTAATGGTTCTCCTCCTCATCTTCTGAGGGATTCTTCTTTAAGTGAGTAATTTTCTAGTTTGAGTTCACACTCTATAGCCTTGTCCTCGAATGGCTTTGTCTCACTATTAGACATTAGTATGTAAGTTGGTGAAGTGGGTGTCAGATTGGTGGTCGACAAGTTTCCAAATTGTGTCCTCGAAATCGAAAAATAGTATTAAGTTAAGGTGAACATTGTTGTCAAGCTTCGGCGTTACCTTCCTAGCATCGTGATTCTTCAAAACACAAGGAGTGTAAAAGAATGAGACGTTAAAAAGTCGTGTTTCGAAAGTAGGGTGTTCCAAGGCGGCACGTTAAAGTCAAGCTCTAATCATCTGGCGTGTCTTTAGGCGATGGTTTATGAGGCGATGTAGGTGTTCAAAAAGTATGGGACCAATGTTCCAACTCGTCTTCGAAGGCGGATAGTATGACAACCGATGGAAATCGATATACTGTGACGGGTTTTACGTAAAATGATGCTACGAAAGGTTATGAAAAAGTTTTAGCGAACAACGGTATTACTCACGATGTTTGAGAAAATAAAAGGGACCATTATAATGTAAGTGTAGGTATGTAATCGGGGAAAACAGCGTTTGAGCTCAAGCTCCGGAAATAAGCATAAGAGGTCAAACTCAGTCAAACATTTATATAATTAACCTTTATATAAATAATAGTGTATATAAATATACTTTATATAATACCAATAGTGATGACATATGTATAACAACATAGGCAGTCTGGTGGTATACGCACACGGATATCGGATATGGCAATGAGAGACTCTTTAGTGAAAAATAGTTATAGTCTAGGTTTAAAAAATGACCTTGTTTTCTATAACTGTAGCTCTGATGCCAATCTGTAACACCCCCAAAATTATTGCAGCAGAAGATAGTTCACTAGGGTATTACTTCCTAGCACAAAGTACAAGTCATGGAAAATGACCCTTTAAAAGAGACATTTTAAAAGTGTTTCACATTTGATACATTAAAACCTCAGAGTTTGCAAAGGTCCCAACAGTTTTCATAAAAACACAATGTTTTCAAAAGATCACAAATGTTTTAAACATAGCATAAATCTTTAAAATATAGTCTCTTCAAATGTGAAAATATGCCGAGTCTTCAAAAGATATCCGTGCGACTCCATGCAAGACCTTCATGCCTTAAAACCTGAGATAAAACATGCTAAAACATCAACACAAAGGTTGAGTGAATCCATAGAGTTTAGTAATAAGTAGTTGATCACAATATCATTTATAAAAGCGACTAAGCAACAAATGCAGAGTCTAGTAAGGTTATTATTGCACTAAGCTCGTGACCCCGAACATTAACGTTATGGTGGGATATTCTAACAGAATATAAATTTTGCCCTTCGACATAGGTAATAGCCATACCTAATCAACAATAAGAATACAATACATGTGATAGCCAAACTGGCAAATTTCGGCATGAGGGCTGTCGTACCCAATAGATCTATTTACTGTATTCGCGTTCACTCGCAAGTGATTAACGGTTCACGATAAGGAAGGGACTTTCAGGCTATGGGAAACTTAGGCAATGGTAATAATAACCAGATAGCATATAATTTCAATTCAAATACAATTTTCAAGCAATTGTGATCATAGTAAAAGTAACTAGCATGTATCTCCCCCACGAAGTCTGTAAACAGTTAAACAAGTAAAAGGTGGGGCTATGAACTAACCAATGATGCAGTAGCAACGGAAATCGGAGAAGTGTGCACGTCAAGAAAAACCGCAAAAGTCACAAGTGACCTAAATAAAATACAACACGACTTAGGCTCGGGGAATTAGGGTATAACACTCATACTTGGATAAAAATACCATAAGGAAATTTAGTTGAAAGTTTTATAGTAAGTCACGGGTCGAAAAGATGTTTGTAAAAGCTTAAACGGTTTAAAATGCAAAGCTGATAAAAATTTGGATAAAAATACCGCATTAAACGGGTCGCCATTTCTAAACCGTAAGGGATAAAATTGTGAACTTTATATGCTTAGAAAGGCATGACTCTTTAATATATAAAAATCAAGGCCTCACTTAGCTTAGAACTTCAGAACATGGGTGAAATTACCAATTTACCCTTGTGTCTATATGTAGTTACTTCCAGCATCCAATTAAGTTTAGAAAAATGAGCATAAATTTTTATCTACAGGTCTAATGGACACATGGCCTATGGGAAAAGTTTTATATATGTCTTAGCTCCAACTTTCATGTTTTTACCAACCTAGGGTTCTTTGCAACATTTAGAGTAAATGGCCTATCAAATCTGACATACAATTTCTGGATAAGTTTTAGTGTGGATTTTATCCAAAAATCATCGGGATGAATTAAGAAGTAAGGTTTTCAAGGAAATGATCCTAATACCTGAGGCTAACTCCCAATATTTTTATTTAAGCATAAAACTTCCTGAGAACAAAATAGTGAAATCGTTATTTTGCATAAAATCTAGGACAGATTTGGAGCAATGACAAATGATCTACTTTAAGCTTAATAATTGGGTTTATGTTCAATGCATGCCTATCTTCAATCATTACCATCTTTTTATTTGTTCAAAAACTCATTATTTCCGGGAAACTTTAAAGCTTATTAGTAGATCTAAACCCATTTTCATGACAACACAATATGGATGAATCAATGATAACAATCAAAATGTTAGAGTTTATGGATAATAATTAATATTCGTATGTCTATTTTCGAACACGAGACTTCGGGATTGCACACAATACGTTAGATTCTCAATGGTTTGAATAATTAAATATAGTTTTATGATTTATTTATTCATTTCATAAACAACCACTTAACGGTCGTTAGTATTTAACGGGGTAAGAGATAATGCTCGTTAAAGGATTAATATAAAAATAAGGAAAGAAGGATCTAGAACCCCCAAGGGGAGCTAGATTCGGCTGACACTTGCCTAAGGGTTTAGGGTTCGGTTAGCTTGGAGTGGGGAATAAGAAAAGGGAGCCTATAAATACAAACCCCTTGTATTGGTTATTCCCTAATCCTAATTCCAAGCAAACCCTATTCTTTTCTCCTCTCCTCTCGTTGTGGCCGGTCGAATTTCATTCCCTAACACCTAGGGTTTTTTGATTTTAGCTTCAACACAAGTTAGGGATTTGTTTATGAATTAGAACCTAGCTTTTCCCATTGAAACGCTAGTATTACGTGTGTACAAGAACGAAGAACAAGCTTCCTTTAGCTTGTGATATTTTCCCCTATTTGACTAAGGTGTAGTCGATCCACATTAAACCCTAATTAGGGTTTATACCTTGTTCTTGGAGTGCACGATTCCTTGTTCTTGCTTGTAAAACCCAAAAATCTGAAACATGTAAATGACTAAAATGCCCCTACGAGTTTAAAAATTTACTAAAGGGTATTTAAAATACCATATTGATCCCAAAATTCAAGTAACAAGTTACACATGAAATGAAATAATTTTTACATGCCCAAAAATTGTTGTGACACCTCATTTTATTATACATAAACCGAAATTAATATTTATTTAATTAATATTTGATTTAAAAACCTTTAAAAGAATAGGATAAGCATAAAATAAATAGGGAAAGTGATCAAAATTGAATTCCTGATTTTTTTCAAGTCTTGGGCCGAGTCTTAAGCTCCCCCCCCCCCTGAAATCTCGGCTCACAATTATTTATTTCCTCATTATCTCATTCCTTCCTTTCGAAAATCCAAAAACACACACAAAAATTCACTTTTCATTCATCCGATTTTCTGGAACTGTGGGAGTATTTTTCTGGTGATCATTAGCATCAAAGGAAGGCTAGAAAAATGCTTTTAGGGTTGTCCATTGCTGGATTCGATCTTGGTGCATCTTTCTTTGTCGCAAATTCAATCCGTAAGGTATAATCTCCCCTAATTCATTCGACCCTCCAAAAATTCGTTTATCATTTTTCTCATGTCCCTTATGTCGTATATGATCTGCAAAAAATGGCTCCAAGGTTTTAGGATCGCTCGTGTGCTCGTGGAGAATTCTTTGGTGTCGAATTGCTAAAGTGAGGGACAAAATCACCACGCTTAATCTACACGTTATAATTTCGATTTGGTATTTTTCTCATGACCCTTACATCATACAAGACTCATATAAAATGCTCAATTCGAATCATGCAAGCTAAAATGGTCGTGATGATTTTTAAGGTAAAAAACGTAAATAAAATCCTATATGATTCATACGAATTTTTTGGTTATCTATTGTATTTTTCCTGAGTTCCTGAGGCATCATATGATCTCAGAAAAATGTCCTTTCGAATTTTTGAATCTCATATAAGTCGTGGATAATTATTTTGTATTTCGGATATTTAAGAAATAAAGAAAAGAAATAAAAAATTAAAACAATGGAACTAGGGTTAGGGTTTCATGGGTGAGAACTGGTCATTAAATGCTTATTAAGGTTGTTTCAATGATTGATTAATGATGTGTGAAATTAGGGCTTGTATTATGTAATTAAAAAGTTATACGATTTGTATTTTAAATAGTTAAGGGTGTGTTTTGTAAATTATGAAACTTATGGGATATTTTTGTAAGGTTATATAGGTCTGGTATAATGTGTAAAAAAATATAAAATGAGGGTCTTATGTGTAAATTTACAAGATTTGGAATTAAATGGGAAATTAGGGTTTCGTATTACATTATTTTAAATGGAGGGACTAAAAGTGAAATTTCTGGGAAACTTTAAGGTTCTCGGTGTAAATAATATTATAAAGGGTGAAATGTGTAATTTTGAGTATTTAAGGGCTTAATATGTAATTATGGTTAAATTAATATTCGAATTGCATTTTTGAGAAATATAAAGGACTAATTGTGCAGTTTCCAAAACTATAAGGGGCTATCGTACCATAATTATTGTAAAGGGTATTTTCTGTAAATTGATGAATTTAAAAGGGTTTAATGTGTAAATGTAACTATGATAAGGGTTAAATTGTAAATTATATAATTATAAGGGTTAATTTGTATATAAATTAACTAAAGGGGAGTAAATGGTAAATTGGGAAACTTAAAGGTTAAATGTGTAATTCTGGATAACATAAGTGTTTGAATGGTTAAATTATGACCTTTCTACTTTAAACCTTTAATTTTGGTAAATTACAGTAATAACCCTAAATTAGGAAAAACTTGTCATTTATAGCCCTAAACTCATATAATTTGTTTAAAATGAACATTTCTTCCATAATAAGCCTAATTAATGACTTAACTTAATATATGTCATTTGAATGTTTCTAATTATGGAAACTTACTAATTCTGGAAACCTGCTTAAAATAGAAAGTTACTAAATCTGGAAAGTTTTTAAAATGGAAAGGTGAACTAAACAATAAGTTGAACTTGAACCCTTTTGTAATTCCGTCTTCTACTTCTTTAGGTGTGAAGAAGGAGAGGCCCTGATCTCTGTCCCGTGTTTGTTTATTGTTTATTTGCACTGCGCATAAGGTACAGATATTCTGGCCTTCCTTATAAGGTTTCTCATGATCTCTTTCATTTTCTGATCCGTTAGTTTCTGAACTGATGCCATTTCTATGATTCCCTCTGCTTGAACCTTCTCTGTTGATCCCATTTGATATGACCTCTGTTATGAACCTATGTTATGAAAACCTTTTTAATTATACTATGGAAATGATTTGAGAAAAACCGATTTAAAAAGATGTTTTAAATGATGCGAAACTACTTTTATATGAAAGGTTACTAACTTTTATGAACACTATATTTTGAAGACTAGCTTTATGAAAAACCATTTTGAAGGACTATTTTTATGAAAACTACTTTAAAGGATCGTTTTATGAAAATCATGAATAAAGGATTGTTTAAAATGGACTTTTGATGGAAAGTTTTGAAATGAACTTTTGATATGAACCTTGACTTGATTATTCAATATGAACCTTGATCTGATAAACTCTGATTTGGACCTTTTGATATTACTTCTGAGATATTGAGATGTAGTTTTGGATATATGACCTTTTGATGTGACACTCTGAATTGGTATGATACTTGACTCTTAGTTTGATACCCGAGCCATTTCTGTTTTCCCTAGCCAGAAAGGTAACCTGGCCATGTCATTGATGCACCATTGGCATGACTCATTTGTGGGTGAGTGATTTCTCACACCGTCCCCATTCTGATTATGATATGCGCATTACTTTGACTATGGATTATATATGTTTCTGGGGGGTGTATGGATTGCAATCCTAGGTTCTGTTCTGTTTAGTGGATTCAACTAATTATGACATGATTTCTGTTCTGGTGACTGGTGCTTGTGTGCAATACATGCCTTTCACATATTTCTGGGAGCTAGCTACTCCATTTGAAGAATGAGGACACCCCTCATATTATCTGATTATCTGAGAGGTCTCCCCTCTATATGATTTGAAGATTATGGTTACGATATGATATGTTCTGTTTCTGGGCTCGTGGTGGATTACTATCCCTTTCTCTTTTCCCTTTATGTTTATTCATTGACTTATTCCATGATCCATATTACATCTGTTTGACCATTGTTTCTGTTATTCTGCATTATTCTCTATTACTGTTTGTTATCGTTATATCTGTTCACTGAGCTCTCGTAGCTCAGCCGCATTTCTTTTCCTGCGGCAGGTTTTTAGTAAGGAGCTGGGAATGGGTGGAGAGTACCTTTGGACTTAGAAGACTGGTAGCTATTCTGGATTTAGAAGTGATTAGAAGTTATTATTATTTCGGAATTAGTATTTAGTGGAAGTTCATTTGTAACCTTATAGTATCTGTATTTCATTTGTAACCTTTGAAAATTCTTGTATTGCTACAGATGTATGCTTTGTTTGATCTGATATGAAACCATCATTGTGATATCTTTACCCTTGACGGGTTAGGGTGTTACATTGCTAGGAATAAAAAAGGTACGCATCTATTTAAATTTAGTTAATTAATTACGTGTATATGATCTTGTTTATCCGCTGCGTATGCTTTGATGTTATGTTGTTTATGTTTATGTGTTTATAGTTTTTATGATTCACATATTCCAACAGTGGCATCAAGAGCCCGTTTATACATGATAATTAATTATTAAAACATAAAATTGAACCTATGTGAATAGATACATGCAATTGGTGATCTAGGGTTTTGATTTGTTTTTTGTAAACCCTAATCTTTGGGTTGACACCCAATAATTAGATTTAGGTTTTTTTGGTTTTGATAAAATCTTGTAGAAACCCTAGGATTGCATGCAATTTTATGTGTAAATTAATGAGTACCTTAGTGATGTCATTAATTTAGTATGCGTACATGATTGGCTTGATAATATATGATTACATGATTATAAGTGCAATATGGGGATTCATGACAAAAACATGCATGTTTTGTCATGATAATTGATGTTTAATTGCTACATGTTTTTTTTAAGATAAATCTAAAATTAAGGAAGACCCTAATTAAATATATTAATTAATTGGTTATGTGCAATGTGGTATTTAATTAATTAAAACTTACGCGGCCAAGTTATTTGGCGTCTGTGGACCATTGGACACAATGAGCTCGAAAACCAATGGGAGTTTTATTAATTACATACATTAAAAATTCACATAGAAATTATTAATAGGATTTATCAAAAGGTTTGCATGTGGCTATATGATATTGTTAATGATCATATATGTGTTATTAAGTGTTTGTTTATTTTTTTAATTACTTGATCTTTGTGTTTTAATTATGATGGATTGTAAACATCAAAGAGGGTAATTTTTTGAATAAAAAATAAATGAACCTAATAACTATGAAACCTTTGTGGTAAATTATTTATTGCCAAGTCTTATGTGCCGATAGTTGTTCGCTTCGCACGGTAATTTGCTCCCAGGCGAGACTAGCAATTAATAATTTACTACATAATTGTTTTAATCAAGAAAATCATAAGTGTTTAATTAATTGATGTGACTATACAAAAGTGGTCGAAGCGGCGGACCTAATATTGAAAAACTATAAAGTGGGTATAAGGATGGTTTCGCATTAAATTGTGGCCTTAAAGAGACTTCATTCTGTCTCTCCGCTCACCTGTGCGTCAATATTAGACTTACCAAGTACACCATGAAAAAGTACGAAGCATCTTAAGGCAATGTTGTAAGTTTCTCAATGCCATTAATTAAAACTTTGATGATTTGAGCTTATTAATGTAACGAATGAGTAAACTGGTTTTGAAAAGTATATGATACAAAGATGAATGCATGACATCTTTGTACATATTTTGATTACACACATCAAAAATTTAATACCCTTAAATTTAAGTTATATGCCATCCAACTGAAAAGGAAACACCAAAGGTTTCATCCTACATCACTAGCAGGCAAAGCTGAATGTGACGTTCAAAGGGTGGTTGTCTGAGGGTAAATTGAGTACTTTCATTGCTAGCATCCAAAGCTGATGTGATGAAACGACGTCAAGTTACAGTTTCCTAAGTTGTTTGACTTAATTGAGCACTTTCATTACTAGCAGCCAAAGCTGATGTAATGGAACGGCGTCAAGGCATAAAGATGGGGATGAAACATGCTTACATTTGCAACTGAGGTTGGCATAATATGTAAGTCCTATGATTTCTAGGAATTGCAATTAGATATTGGCAGTTGGGTGGTCCCGTACCTTATTGAGTACTTTCATTGCTAGCAGCCAAAGCTGATGTAATGAAACGACGTCAATTTGGATCCTAGTTTTCAGTGAAAATTAAATGGTTATTTTACCATGGGTGTTTAATTTTCTTGAAAAGTTTATTATCGAAAGTACTAACTTGTGAAATTTTTCTGTAGAAATGGCCCAACCCGACAACACAAACATGAATAACATGAGTTCTGCTTTCAAAGCTATGATTGAAAGAGAAAAGTTGACTGGGACTAATAATTTCAATGATTGGTATCGTTCTTTGAGGATTACTCTTAGAATTGCCAAAACATTTGAATATCTTAGTAAGCCTCTTCCTGCAGCTCCTGCTGGTACTGCCTCCACTGCTGATCATGAGGAGTACAACACTGAATATGAGAAGCACAATGATGTGGCTTGTCTCATGTTATCTGGAATGGACACTCAATTTCAAAAGCAATTTGAGAATTATGGTCCTATGAACATGATAAATGAGCTCATACGCATGTTCGAAAAACCACCAATGGCAGAGTTATATGATCTGTTCGATTCTCTGGCCAAGTGTAAGCAGGATGTTGGTACACCCGTGAGTGCCCATGTTTTGGAGATGAAAGGATATCTTGATCAATTGGATACACTCGGATGCGGGTACGTGCAAGATGTGAAAGTTGGCCTCATCAATCGATCCCTAAATCAGGAATTGTATGGTGAGTTTGTGCGCAACTTTAATATGCATTGCACGGGGAAGACGATAAGTGATTTGCATGCAATGCTTATCGACTTTGAGAAGGGACTCTCAAAGAAGGCACCTACACCTGCTGTTATGGCAATAAAGGGTGGTAGGGTTACTAAGCCCAACAAACCGCAGCATGTGAACAAGAAGGGCAAAGGCAAAGCTGACAAAGGAAAACAGGTCGTGATCCATCAGCAGAAGCCTAAGAAGCAGAATCCTCTTGTGAAGAAGTGTCGCAAGAGTTTCGCAAGAATAAAAATGCCAAGGGCGCGAGCACTTCAGGTATTTTTATGGTTGAATTATTTTCTTTTCCTCGTAAGCAAAATGCCTGGATATATGATACAGGATGTGGTACTCACATTTGTAATACATCGCAGGGGCTTAGAGGAGCGAAGAAACTGAACTATGGAGAATGCTACTTGTACGTGGGCAATGGCATACGTGCAGCAGTTGAAGCCATAGGGACTTTTGACTTAGTTTTACCTTCGGGTTTAATTTTAGTATTGAACAATTGTCATTACGCACCGTCTATTGTTAGAGGTGTTGTTTCAGTTTCTTTATTGTTGGATAATGGATTTGAACACGCATTTAATAATAATGGAATTTTTGTTTCTTTAAATTCTGTCTTTTACTTTAATGCAATCCCATTAAATGGTGTGTTTGAAATAGACATGGAAAATCATGTATCCAATGGAATTAATTCTATGTATAGCATTGGCAATAAGAGAATCAAGTCTAACTTGGATTCGTCTTATCTTTGGCACTGTCGTCTTGCCCATATAGGTAAGAAACGCATGGAAAAGCTGCAACATGATAGGCTTTTGAATAATATTAATGATGATTCAGTTGATGTCACACCCCCAAATTTCATGACTTGCAGCGGAATGAAGCATTCGAGGGCATGACTGGTCATAGCACCAAATTTGTAGTTATATTGAACGACCTAAAGTGTCGTTTAGAAAATACATCGTTTGATTATTTAAAAATATTCAGAGTTACAAAGCTAGGTCCCAAAAGGTGAAACAAGTTTTTAGAAAACAAGTTCATACAATTCAAACGATGGATATGTGCATAAAATATAAAGTGAGACGCGTCGACTCCGCGACTCCATGATATATCCTTATCCAAGCCAACATGCGATACGTTAATTACCTGAAAATACATTGCTAAAAATGGTCAACAAAAATGTTGGTGAGTTCATAGGTTTATGTAAATGAAATGTTGTACGGATACCACAAGTATAAAGTGTATGACAAAACAATGCCACATAAAAATGATACATTAGCTCTTAAGCTCATGACCCCGAAGCTAGACTGAATGAAATGCCCCAACTGAGTGTTTGCCAATCACTCTAATATGACATAAATGAAATGCGTTCGTTTGACAAGTTGGCGCTACCAACCCGAACGGAGGAGTCACCCTCAATAGATCTATTCACTCACTCTCGCTTGCTAACAATTAACGGTTCATGATAATAAAGGGGACTTTAATCTGGGCAATGTTGTAACTTAAGCAATGTAAATGAGTTGATACTTTGGTCCGCATAAAAATGGTGCAATGTATTTTCCCCGAGAGTTTAGAAATCAAATAAACGATTGAAAACGGGGCGATGAAAACTCACCTGATATGATATAGCAACAATGACAATGATGGATATGATGAAATAAAGCTCGGTCTCTAACCGCGACCTATTATGAATGATGTGATCCAATGTAAGCAATGATACAATGCAACACATGTAAATACGTATGTTAACGATACCACTTATTAGTTTTGAAAATAACGTTTATCGACGAAAAATACACTTTTGACGTCTCGTTAAGTTATAAACTACTTTTTGTATAAATATGTTGAAACGGTATTCCACGATCCTCGTTTGGTGTTCTATCGGCAAAATATAGCATTTTCATCGCAATTTAATATTTTCCTTAACTTGTGAAAATATGTCCAAAATGGCCTCGTAAAACTAGTCGTGCAATATTGCACGTTAAGTGTTAGTGATCAAACTCGACGTTTTTTGAAAACCTTGCAACAATGTATTAATTTCGTTTCATTTAACTTTTGATTATACACGCTTTGATCAATTAGAAAATCGGCTATCAATGTTATGTCTCGCAAAAACACTAGTTTTTATACTTAAAACACTTTCTATTAGTGGGCTGTCAAAATAAACATGGTACGTCGGGCTTCAAACGTGTATATCTCGGTCGTTATAAGCTTGTTTTCTATGTTCTTTATATCCACGGCTTCGTATAAACATGAACTAACATAATCTCAGTAGGTCGGGTCATCTAGATAATGTCTAATGCCTCGTTTTGTCCTTTGAATCTCGGCAATCAGCAACTAAATTTTCAGAATTTTAGTTTTCGTCGTCTAACTTTGAAAAATCATATCTCCTTCGTTATAAGTCGGTTTTTATTGATTCTTGCGGCCACGGTTTCGGTTTTGAAAGAAATTTCTGAATATGAAGTCCAAAATAGTTAAACATTTTCTGAGTTTTCCAGTTTACACGATTTTGGACAGTAGGTTATATATACTTGTTAAAAACTCATTTTCTTGGTTCTAAACTTAATCATACCACTTCAAATCAACTCCACAAGTTCGCAAATCCTACCATACACCTTCTTAGGGTGTCATGGGGTCCTAAATATCACCAACCTTGGTGGATTTCATGAGATTACTAGTGAAACTTATAGATCTAGTGTTAAAGATAGTTTATTTGCAAAGTGGTATCTAAAACATAAATATGTTGCATGATTAACTAGTATAACTTGAAATTACATAATGATATGAATTATAGTATGAAATGATCAAAGAGATGTTCTTGAAGCTTACTTGCAATATTGGAGAGTTTTGATGTGAAATGTGTAAGAAACTTTGAGATTTAATCACAAAACCTTAACAAGGAAGGTAAATGAGACTTGCTAGCAACTTGATCTTGGAAAAATTATGGATTTGTGTTGTTGTTCTTGGGTTGGCCGAACCTAGGGGATGAAATGAGAGAGTTTGTGTGTTAACTTTGCTAGTTGATTTGTAAGAATGAGATATTATGGAAATTAAATCAAGTTAATTCATTAATGGTTTTTTTCTTACTAATCAAGTGCATGGAGAATTAGAGGAGTTTGGGGGGGGGGGGGGGGGGGGGTGGCACATGTGGGTTAATGGAAGAGGATTTGATGTGAATTAATGTAAGTGTCTCCCATTTAATTAGAATTAGCTAGTTTCGTGTATACATTAGGTGTTATCGGGTACCGAGTTAACTAGAAATGAATCATGACGAGGTGAAATAAAATACGACGAAGTTGTAAAAATTGTAAAATCATATTCCTTGCAAGAATCGGGTGTTAGAATGATTTTCGGGTTGAAATATCGCAAACCGACGGAGTTATAAGCTCCTAACGGAAAATGTAGCAATTGGTTTAAAAACACCGGGTAAAGTAATAATATAATATCTATATCATTAAAATTAGTTTGAAAATTTGTTAGGATCATAGTCGGGAGTATTGGGTATAATGTTAGTAGAAATGATTGAGTGGTAATGTTAATTAAACAATTAAGCATACGTTAATGAAAATCACACAAACTCGTGCATGACCTAATATGATAATGATGTTACTGATGATATGCAGACTACTCTAGTCTGTATGATGTGTCTTTACTGATGATGCATGAATACGCAGCTAAACCTAACTAGTTACGCGCATTTGAGAACCCGCAAACCAGGTTTACAACATGATGAATGATGCTCATGAATAGTGATTTTCCTCCGGGAATGAATAGTGTCACATGAATAGTAAAAATTTTGACGACTTCTCAAAGTCTCAAACTGACTTCAAAAATGATGAATAGTGAAATGATGAATAGTGATTGGTGAATAGTAAATGATGAATAGTAACTTATGAATAGTAAATTGTCGGGGTTTGGAAAATGACCTGAAATTGCGAGTTGTGATAGTCGACCACCCTAAAAGGAATTCAGTCCCTGAATTCAGCTGATGTTGGTCTCTGGAGTGGTCTCGGTGAAAAGATGTGGGTATTTGAGTCGCATCTGGTCTTCCCGTTCCCAAGTAAACTCAGGACCTCTGCGAGAATTCCAGCGAACTTTGACGATAGGAATTCGACTTTGCTTCAATTGTTTGACCTCTCGGTCCATGATTTCTGCTGGTTCCTCCACAAACTTAAGCTTATTATCGATCTGAATTTCTTCCAATGGAATCACGAGCGTTTCGTCTGAAAGAATTTTCTTAAGATTTGAGACATGAAACGTGTTATGTACACTGCTGAGCTCTGACGGAAGCTCCAGTCTGTACGCTACCGGACTGATCCTTTCCAGAATCTTGAACGGCCCAATGTATCTCGGGTTCAACTTCCCGCGTTTCCCGAATCGTATCACGCCCTTCCAAGGCGAGACTTTCAACATGACTTTGTCTCCAACCTGGAATTCTAATGGTTTGCGTTTAACATTGGCGTAACTTTTCTTTCGGCATCTGGCTGTATGGAGTCTTTCTCTAATCTGAATTATCTTTTCTGTTGTTTCTCTAACCAACTCTGGACCAGTTAGTTGTACATCACCAACTTCGGCCCAATAAACTGGGGACCTGCACTTACGACCATAAAGTGCCTCGAATGGTGCGGCTTTTATGCTCGAGTGATAACTGTTATTGTAAGAGAACTCGATCAGTGGCAAATGGTTAGCCCAACCATTTCCAAAGTCAATGACACATGCCCTGAGCATGTCTTCAAATGTCTGAATCGTTCTCTCGCTCTGACCATCGGTCTGAGGATGATAGGCGGTACTTATGTCTAATTTAGTCCCAAATGAATCTTGCAATGACTCCCAAAAGTTTGAAGTAAACTGACTGTCTCTTTCGGAAATGATGGAAATTGGTGCACCGTGCCTTGAAACTATTTCCTTGAAGTAAAGTCTGGTGAGCTGATCCATAGTATAAGTCTCTTTGATTGGAATAAAATGGGTTGACTTGGAGAGACGATCAACTATTACCCAAATAGCATCGTAACCTCCTGATGTTTTGGGAAGTTTAGTGACAAAGTCCATTGTAATGCGTTCCCATTTCCACTGTGGAATTTCTGGTTGCTGAAGTAATCCTGATGGCTTCTGGTACTCGGCTTTCACTTTAGCACAAGTAAGGCATTTACTGACATACGTAGCTATCTCTGCTTTCATATTCGGCCACCAATAAAGCTCTTTGAGATCCTGATACATCTTATCAGAACCTGGATGAATGGAGTACTTCGACTTGTGTGATTCGTGCATAATCAACTCTCGTATTCCACCATAGAGAGGTATCCAGCTTCTATCTTTGAAGCATAATGTTCCATCTGATCTCCTTACTAAACCGTTTGCATTATCTTGCATTCCTTTGAGTGTTTCACTTGTTAGGTTTTCTTCCTTGAGTGCCTCGATTTGGGCCTCGAGGATCTTTGATGGTAGTGGTGAAATGATAGTCATTCCCAATGATCTGACTCTCAAAGGCTTGAGTCGTTCCTTCCGTCTGTGTGCATCTGCCACAACATTAGCTTTCCCTGGGTGATATCTGATTTCACAGTCGTAATCACTAAGTAGTTCCAACCAACAACGTTGCCTCATGTTAAGTTCCTTCTGATCAAGTATGTACTGTAAGCTCTTGTGGTCCGTAAATACTACACACTTTGTTTCGTAAAGATAATGCCTCCAAATCTTGAGTGCGAAAACCACGGCACCCAACTCTAAGTCATGAGTTGTGTAATTCTTCTCATGCTTCTTAAGCTGGCGAGATGCAAAAGCTATCACCTTCTCGTTTTGCATTAGCACTGCCCCAACTCCTTTGTGTGAAGCATCACAATATACCATGAAGTTTTCAATCCGTTCTGCCAATGACAAAATTGGCGCGCTGCAAAGTTTCTGTTTCAATAACTGAAAAGCGGTCTCTTGCTTTTCTCCCCAATCGTACTTCTGGTTCTTTTGTGTCAACTTGGTCAGCGGCTTAGCTATCTTGGAAAACCCTTCAATGAAGCTTCTGTAATATCCGGCAAGTCCTAAGAATTGACAAATTTCTATGGGAGTTTTTGGTGTTGCCCAAGCTTTAACTGCCTCAATCTTTGCTGGATCAACCTGTAGTCCCTGACTATCAATGACGTGACCAAGAAATTGTACCCTTCTGATCCAAAAATCACACTTCAAAAATTTGGCGTAAAGTTTCTCTTTCCTGTGTAGTTCTAAGATTGTTTTGAGGTGTTCTCGGTGCTCTTCTTCACTCCTTGAGTAAATCAAGATATCGTCAATGAATACGATCACAAACTTATCCAGGTATGGCTTGCACACCCTGTTCATGAGATCCATGAACACAGCTGGTGCGTTGGTTAGTCCGAACGGCATTACCTGAAATTCATAATGGCCATAGCGTGTTCTGAATGCTGTCTTCGGGATATCTCCCTCCCGAACCCTAAGCTGATGGTATCCCGATCTCAAGTCGATCTTGGAGTAATAACTGGAACTTTGCAACTGATCAAACAAATCATCGATCCTTAGAAGTGGATAATGATTCTTTACCGTTAATTTGTTTAACTCTCGATAGTCGATGCACATTCTGAAAGATCCATCTTTCTTCTTTACAAACAAGACCGGTGCTCCCCAAGGCGAGGAACTCGGCTTAATGAATCCTTTATCCAAAAGCTCTTGCAATTGGTTCGACAACTCTTGCATTTCTGAAGGTGCAAGTCGATACGCTGCTCGCGCAACTGGTGCGGCTCCTGGCGCTAAGTCAATCTGAAATTCGACTTGGCGAGTAGGTGGAAGTCCTGGTAAGTCTTCAGGAAAGACTTCTAAAAAGTCTTTAACAGTTGGTACATCCTCAAGTTACTTCTCCTCCGACTTCTTTTCTGTGATATGAGCCAAGAATCCATAACAGCCCTTCTTTATGTATTTCTCTGTTCTAATGCACGAGATGATGCTGAGTCTAGTCCTACTGCGTTCACCGCGAACGACCAATGTTTCGCCATCATAAGGAAGATGAACAACTTTTTCATCACATATGATTCTGGCATGTTGTCGAGATAACCAATCCATACCGATAACAATGTCAAAACTTCCAAGTTCTACTGGCATGAGATCTATATTGAACGGGTGATTGAGAAAATTGAGAGTGCAACCACGAATGATCGTGTCAGTGCCAACTAAACTACCGTTAGCTAGTTCAATGTGATATGGAGTGTCTAATGCGGTTGGTTCAATGTTGAGTAAAGGTGCAAATACAGTAGAAACAAAACTTCTATCGGCTCCTGAATCAAATAAAATAGATGCATAACGATTATTGATGAGGAACGTACCCGTAACGACATTCGGGTCCTCCCTAACATCTTCTCCTCCAAGGACATAAGCTCTTCCTCTAGCTGTTCCACCTTGGTTATTGTTTCCCTGATTCTTTCCTTTTGGATATTTATTCTTGAAGTGTCCGACTTCTCCACAACCAAAGCATGTTACTGGGGGCTTCTGATTATCAACCACAATCGGAGCTTTACAATCCATGGTCGAACGACCAACCTTCTTATAGTTCCCGCAAGGATTTGGACAATTTTCGGGGTTATGATGGGTTTGAAATTTGTTGCACTTGGGTAAAGTACCATTGTAACCTCTTTTCTCAGCTGGACCTGCAACATAGGCCTTTGCAGTTTCCTGTCTCTTGGGTGGTGCTTGAGTAACATTGCTACTCTGGTTGTTGTCCCGATTTCTTTTGTTGTTGTTGTTATTGGAATTGTTTCGGTTGCTGTTATAGTTTTTGTTGTTGTTTCGGTAGTTGTTGGAATTGTTGTTGTAGTTACGGTTACTGTTGGTGTTGTTGTTGTTGTTTGAGGTAGTTTCTTTCTTCACTATCTGAGCCATGAAGTTTCTGAGACATTCTGATTGCCTCATCCAATGTTTGCGGGTCAAATGAAATCACATCTCCTCGGATGTTGTGAGGTAATCCTCCAATGAAATTCTCTAATAGCTTCTCAGTGTCCGGAACCATTGTCGGACATAATGCTGCCAATTCCTGAAACCTCCTGATATATGCCTCAATATCATTACCTGCTGCCACTAGCTCATAAAACTCTTTTTCCATCTTTTTCACTTCTGTTCGTGGGCAAAACTTCCTTGTCAGCAACTTCTTGAATTCGTCCCATGTAAGCTTGTGAGCATTCTCCATTCCCATGGGCTTTGCATACGAATTCCACCATGACATAGCTTCCCCAACGAGTGTACTAGTAGCAAACTTTACTTTGCTGTCCTCCGGACAGTTGCATAGAAGGAATACTGATTCTGTCTTTTCAAACCATCGGATCATGGCAGTGGCCCCTTCAGTGCCTTTGAATTTTTCCGGATCACCACTCTTGAAATCTTTGTACGTACATTTACGACCATTTGTACCATTGGTAGCTTCCTCGGTTTCTGCCCGAGAAGTGGCTTCAGCTACAGCAGCTCTTTCTGAAACCAATGCTGCCTCAATACTGTCGGCAACAAGCTTTCTGATCTCGGCTGGTGTCATAGCAGTAGTGGCTCTTTTGGGTGGCATAATTCTTCACAATCACAAAAGATAACAACAATGAGAATCCACAATAGAAAACGATCATCATACACAATATATACAACCACAACATGTATATACATCCACAACACGTATAAATACAACCACAGCATGTATAAATACAATGAAACCACAACGAAACATCATAAATATAATCACAACGCACATGAATATAATACATGAAAATTTCGGTTAACGCAGACCGGTATCATAAAATAGCACAAAGAAAATCCTGCATTGTACAGTCACACTTGATATATTTGTTTGTACTACAAGCAAAAGACAACAAGTTCTAACTATGTCTTACACCCCGGGACAAGGATAATAATGTTCAAGCTACATTATAAAAGTCTAACACTAGGCACCTCCTCCAGGTGCTCCATCTAGCCTATGGAAAATCCTCTGAAGATCTCTAGACATAGCAACAGCAATCTCCTCTAGGTGCTAAACTCGAAGCTGAAGATTAGTCTCCCTAGTCTCTGATGCAGACATCCTAACCTGAACTGAAGATAACTCACCGGCGTGGCGATGATGCTCATCCTGGGACATCTGTGCCCTGTCGAACAACTCAGGCATCTCCTGCCTCAACTAGGTAATACGCTCAGAACTCTCTAGCTGTCGGGACTCCAATCCTTGATATGAAACATCTATAGCAACTCTGCCTATGACTAGTCCCTCGATCTCCTCCTCTATAGCCTCGATCCGGCTCACTGGTATCTCCTCCACATGGCCTAATGCCCTGTCAATCTTTCCCTGTAGCTGGTCTAGTCTCGAGTCAAGTGTAGTGGCAGTAAGTAGTCTGTCAGCAGCAGCCCTTGAGCTCTTACCAACCTCGAATCTGCTGGGTGGTGCTGTCTCTGTGGCATCTGAAGTATTTGGTGATGGAATATCAAGACGTGCCCGGTTCTTGAGCGGTAGGTCTGACATAGGAGTAGGATCTCTGGGATGAACTGGTGTTGGTAGGGATGGCAATGGTGGAGACAATGATGATAAGGATGGTAATGGTGATAATGGTGATGGTGTACTGAATGCCACACTCCTCCTCGCTGTCAAGCGGCGACGAAGTGGATGAGATAAAGTAAGTAATGATGGTGGTTGTAAGGGTACAAAAGCAGCTGGTGACCTGACAGTGAGACGATGAACCCGCTTAGCAGCAGTGCGCTTCATGCGCGGCCCACCTGGATATGTACGGTAAACTCGACCATAGGGTATAAACTCTCCTGGCTGGATAACTGGAACAAATCTGGGACCACGACGGATCACAGGTGACAGTGGTGGGGTAGGTGCAACTTCCCCCTCCTCAAAGGGTTCTGTCTCAGCCTCTGACATCACAGGTGAAGTTTGTGGAGTAGGCTCCACAGATGACAAAATGATAGTGGGTAGTGAGGGTGATGTAACCGACTCTAGTATGATGGAGGGTAGTGAGGAAATTACGTCTGATTCAGAGACCGATGAGATAACAATAGGGTGTGAATCCGAAGACATCACTGTGACAATAGATGTGAAATAAAAGTAAATAAACATTTACATAATGTGGGTTATGATGAAATGATATATGTATGAAATCGCAATCACTACATGTGATATATTGAATATGCACTTGAGCTACAATGATGAGATGCTATGATGGTGTAGTTATAGTCTAGGATATAATGGACAACCTAGTTCGCTATAACCTTTGCTCTGGTACCAATCTGTCACACCCCCAAATTTCGTGACTTACAGCGGAATGAAGCATTCGAGGGCATGACTGGTCATAGCACCAAAGTTGCAGTTATATTGAACGACCTAAGTGTCGTTTAGAAAATACATCATTTGATTATTTAAAAACATTCAGAGTTACAAAGCTAGGTCCCAAAAGGTGAAACAAGTTTTCAGAAAACAAGTTCATACAATTGAAACGATGGATAAGTGCATAAAATATAAAGTGAGACGCGTCGACTCCGCGACTCCATGATATATCCTTATCCAAGCCAACATGCGATACGTTAATTACCTGAAAATACATTGCTAAAAATGGTCAACAAAAATGTTGGTGAGTTCATAGGTTTATGTAAATGAAATGTTGTACGGATACCACAAGTATAAAGTGTATGACAAAACAATGCCACATAAAAATGATACATTAGCTCTTAAGCTCATGACCCCGAAGCTAGACTGACTGAAATACCCCAACTGAGTGTTTGCCAATCACTCTAATATGACAGAAATGAAATGTGTTCGTTTGACAAGTTGGCGCTACCAACCCGAACGGAGGAGTCACCCTCAATAGATCTATTCACTCACTCTCGCTTGCTAACAATTAACGGTTCATGATAATAAAGGGGACTTTAGTCTGGGCAATGTTGTAACTTAAGCAATGTAAATGAGTTGATACTTTGGTCCGCATAAAAATGGTGCAATGTATTCTCCCCCGAGAGTTTAGAAATCAAATAAACCATTGAAAACGGGGCTATGAAAACTCACCTGATATGATATAGCAACAATGACAATGATGGATATGATGAAATAAAGCTCGGTCTCTAACCGCGACCTATTATGAATGATGTGATCCAATGTAAGCAATGAAACAATGCAACACATGCAAATACGTATGTTAATGATACCACTTATTAGTTTTGAAAATAACGTTTATCGACGAAAAATACACTTTTGACGTCTCGTTAAGTTATAAACTACTTTTCGTATAAATATGTTGAAGCAGTACTCCACGATCCTCGTTTGGTGTTCTATTGGCAAAATATAGCGTTTTCATCGCAATTTAATATTTTCCTTAACTTGTGAAAATATGTCCAGAATGGCCTCGTAAAACTAGTCGTGAAATATTGCACGTTAAGTGTTAGTGATCAAACTCGACGTTTTTTGAAAACCCTGCAACAATGTATTAATGTCGTTTCATTTAACTTTTGATTATACACGCCTCTATCAATTAGAAAATTGTCTATCAATGTTATGTCTCGCAAAAACACTAGTTTTTATACTTAAAACACTTTCTATTAGTGGGCTGTCAAAATAAACATGGTACGTCAGGCTTCAAACGTGTATATCTCGGTCGTTATAAGCTTGTTTTCTACGTTCTTTATATCCACGGCTTCGTATAATCATGAAATAACATAATCTCAGTTGGTCGGGTCGTCTAGATCACGTCTAACTCCTCGTTTTGTCCTTTGAATCTCGGCGATCAGCAACTAAATTTTCAGAATTTTAGTTTTCGTCGTCTAACTTTGAAAAATCATATCTCCTTCGTTATAAGTCGGTTTTTAGAGATTCTTGCGGCCACGGTTTCGATTTTGAAAGAAATTTCTGAATATGAAATCCAAAATAGCTCAAAATTTCCTGAGTTTTCCAGTTTACACGATTTTGGACAGTAGGTTATATATACTTGTTAAAAACTCATTTTCTTGGTTCTAAACTTGATCATACCACTTCAAATCAACTCCACAAGTTCGCAAATCCTACCATACACCTTCTTAGGGTGTCATGGGGTCCTAAACATCACCAACCTTGGTGGATTTCATGAGATTACTAGGGAAACTTATAGATCTAGTGTTAAAGATAGTTTATGTGCAAAGTGGTATCTAAAACATAAATATGTTGCATGATTAACTAGTATAACTTGAAAATACATAATCATATGAATTAAATGAAAGTATGAAATGATCAAAGAGATGTTCTTGAAGTTTACCTGCAATATTGGAGAGTTTTGATGAGAAATGTGTAAGAAACTTTGAGATTTAATCCCAAAACCTTAACAAGGAAGGTAAATGAGACTTGCTAGCAACTTGATCTTGGAAAAATTATGGATTTGTGTTGTTGTTCTTGGGTTGGCCGAACCGAGGGGATGAAATGAGAGAGTTTGTGTGTTAACTTTGCTAGTTGATTTGTAAGAATGAGATGTTATGGAAATTAAATCAAGTTAATTCATTAATGGTTTTTGTCTTACTAATCAAGTGCATTGAGAATTAGGAGAGTTTAGGGGGGGCGGCACATGTGGGTTAATGGAAGAGGATTTGATGTGAATTAATGCAAGTGTCTTCCATTTAATTAGAATTAGCTAGTTTAGTGTATACATTAGGTGTTATCAGGTACCGAGTTAACTAGAAATGAATCATGACGAGGTGAAATAAAATACGACGAAGTTGTAAAAATTGTAAAATCATATTCCTTAAAAGAATCGGGTGTTAGAATGATTTTCGGGTTGAAATATCACAAACCGACGGAGTTATAAGCTCCTAACGGAAAATGTAGCAATTGGTTTAAAAACACCGGGTAAAGTAATAATATAATCTCTATATCATTAAAATTAGTTTGAAAATGTGTTAGGATCATAGTCGGGAGTATTGGGTATAATGTTAGTAGAAATGACTGAGTGGTAACGTTAATTAAACAATTAAGCATACGTTAATGAAAATCACACAAACTCGTGCATGACCTAATATGATAATGATGTTACTGGTGATATGCACACTACTCTAGTCTGTATGATGTGTCTTTACTGATGATGCATGAATACGCAGCTAAACCTAACTGGTTATGCGCATTTGAGTACCCGTAAACCAGGTTTACAACATGATGAATGATGCCCATGAATAGTGATTTCCCTCCGGGAATGAATAGTGTCACATGAATAGTAAAATTTTTGACGACTTCTCAAAGTCTCAAACTGACTTCAAAAACGATGAATAGTGATAAGTGAATAGTAAATGATGAATAGTAACTCATGAAGAGTAAATTGTCGGGGTTTGGAAAATGACCTGAAATTGCGAGTTATGACAGTTGATAAATGCGAATCTTGCATATCGGGTAAGATGACAAGCAAATCCTTTTCACATCAAGTGGAAAGGGTTGAGGATCTACTTGGATTGATACACACCGACGTGTGTGGTCCACTTAGACACGTGTCAAAGCGAGGTGCTACCTACATCCTAACCTTCACGGATGACTATAGTCGTTATGGTTACGTTTATTTACTTAAACATAAACATGAAGTCTTTGAGACATTCAAGGTTTTTAAAAGTAAAGTAGAATTACAACTCGGTAAGAAGATTAAGGCTCTTCGATCCGATCATGGTGGTGAGTATTTAAGCCAAGAGTTTAAGGATTATCTAGCTGAGTATGGCATTGTCCAGCAACTCACATCTCCTTATACTCCACAGCAAAATGGAGTATCTAAAAGGAGAAATCGTACATTGTTAGATATGGTACGATCTATGTTTAATCTGACAACTCTTCCCTTATCCTTTTGGGACTATGCCCTTGATACGGCTGTTCACGTGTTGAATAGGATTCCAACTAAGAAGGTTGATAAGACTCCATATGAATTATGGACTAGAAAGGCTCCAAATTTGTCTTACTTAAAGGTCTGGGGTTGTGAGGCATTTGTTAAACGTGACTCACCGGATAAACTCCAACAAAGATCTGTTAAGTGTATCTTCGTAGGATACCCTAAGGAAACTAAGGGTTACTACTTTTACTTCCTACCAGATAATAAAGTCATCGTGGCTAGGTATGGCGAATTTCTTGAGGATAGTCTGATATCTCAAGAATTCAGTGGGAGAGTATATGATTTAGAAAATGATCATGAAGATACGTCACCTTCAGAAAGCACTAGCACACTTCCTGTGGAACCTGAAAGTTTAGGTCCTCCACCTGAAGTTGAAGTGGTACCCATTCGAAGATCTACAAGATCTTCAAAAGCTCCTGATCGTCTATGTTTTATCGTAGAGTGTGAGGAAACTATACTAGGGGATCTAGATGAACCCACTAATTATAGAGCTGCCATAAATAGTCCTGAAAAGGAAAAATTGCAAGTTGCTATGAATGGGGAGATGCAATCCATGAGAGACAATAATGTCTGGATTGAAGTAGACCTTCCTCCCAATGCTAAGGTAGTTGGGAGTAAGTGGCTCTTCAAAAAGAAAACGGACATGGATGGCAATGTACACACCTACAAAGCTCGTTTGGTGGCTAAAGGCTTTACCCAAACATACGGTGTTGACTATGAGGAGACCTTTTCTCCTGTAGCTGACATTAGAGCTATTAGGATTCTTATAGCCATAGCTGCTTACTATGACTATGAGATTTGGCAGATGGATGTCAAAACCGCCTGAAGGGTTTGTGAATCCAGAATTTCCTGAGCGGGTATGCAAGCTTCAAAGATCCATTTATGGATTGAAGCAAGCATCTAGGCAATGGAATAAGAAATTTGATGAGGAAATCAAGAAGTTTGGATTTACTCAAAATTTCGATGAGCCATGTGTATACCACAAAGCTAGTGGGAGTAATACTACTTTCCTAATTCTATATGTCGATGACATATTAATCATGGGAAATCATATACCAAGTCTTAATGAAGTTAAGGCTTATCTTGGTAAATGTTTTTCCATGAAGGATTTAGGAGAAGCAGCTTACATCCTTGGAATCAAGATCTATAGAGACAGATCTAGGCGGTTGATTGGATTAATCCAAAGTGCTTACATGGATAAAATATTGAAGAGATTCAATATGCAAAATTCCAAAAAGGGATATTTGCCCATGCAAGTAGAACATGGCTTAAGCAGCGAACTATGTGCCTCAACACCTGCAGAGGTGGCACACATGAAGAAAGTTCCATATGCTTCGGCAGTAGGATCTATCATGTATGCAGTGAGATGCACAAGGCCAGATGTCGCGTTTGCGCAAAATTTAACCAGTCGTTACCAACAGAATCCAGGGAAAGATCACTGGCATGCTGTTAAGAACATTCTTAAGTATTTATTGATTTCTAAACTCTCGGGGGAGAATACATTGCACCATTTTTATATGCGGACAAAAGTAGCCAAACTCATTACATTGCTTAAGTTACATCATTGCCCAGATTAAAGTCCCCTTTTATTATCATGACCCGTTAATTGTTAGCACGCGAGAGTGAGTGAATGGATCTATTAAGGGTGACTCCTCCGTTCGGGTTGGTAGCGCCAACTTGTCAAACGAATGCATTTCATTTATGTCATATTAGAGTGATTGGCAAACACTCAGTTGGGGCATTTCATTCAGTCTAGGTTCGGGGTCATGAGCTTAAGAGCTAATGTATCATTTTTATGTGGCATTGTTTTGTCATACACTTTATACTTGTGGTATCCGTACAATATTTCATTGACATAAACCTATGATCTCACCAACATTTTTGTTGACCATTTTTAGCAATGTATTTTCAGGTAATTAAGGTATCGCATGTTGGCTTGCATATGGACATCATGGAGTCGCGGATTCGACGCATCTCACTTTATATTTTATGCACTTATCCATCGTTTGAATTGTATGAACTTGTTTTATGAAAACTTGTTTCACCTTTTGGGACCTAGCTTTATAACTCTGAATGTTTTTAAATAATCAAACAATGTATTTTCTAAACGACACTTTAGGTCGTTCAATATAACTGCAACTTTGGTGCTATGACCAGTCGTGCCCCTGAATGACTTATTCTGCTGCAAGTCACAAAATTTGGGGGTGTGACAGATTGGTACCAGAGCAAAGGTTATAGCGAACTAGGTTGTCCATTATATCCTAGACTATAGCTGCACCATCATAGCATCTCATCATTGTAGCATAAGTGCATATTCATTATATCACATGTAGTGATTGCGATTTCATACATATATCATTTCATCATAACCCGCATTGTGTAAATGTTTATTTACTTTTATTTCACATCTATTGTCTCAGTGATGTCTTCGGATTCACACCCTATTGTTATTACCTCGGACTCAGACTCTGATGAGGTTTCGTCACTACCCTCCATCAGACTAGAGTCTGTTACATCATCCCCGATACCCACTATCATTTTGTCATCAGTGGAGCCTACTCCACAGTCTTCACCTGTGATGTCAGAGGCCGAGACAGAACCCTTTGAGGAGGGGGAAGTTGTGCCTACCCCACCACTGTCACCTGTGATCTGTTGTGGTCCCAGAGTTGTTCCAGTTATCCAGCCAGGAGAGTTTTTACCCTATCTTCGAGTTTACCGTACCTATCCAGGTGGGCCGCGCATGAAGCGCACTGCTGCTAAGCGGGTTCATCGTCTCACTGTCAGATCACCAGCTGCATTCATATCCCTACCACCACCATCATCACTTACTTCATCTCATCCACTCCGTCGTCGCTTGACAGCGAGGAGGAGTATGGCATTCAGTACACCACCACCATTATCACCCTTACCATCCTTATCATCATTGTCTCAACCATTGCCATCTCTATCAGCACCAGTCCACACCAGGGATCCTACTCCTATGTCAGACCTACCACTCAAGAAGCGGGCTCGTCTTGATATCTCATCACCAGATACTTCAGATGCTACAGAGACAGCACCGCCCAGTAGATTTGAGGTTGGTGAGAGCTCGAGGGTTGCTGCTGACAGACTGCTTACTGCTGCTACATTTGACTCGCGACTAGATCAGCTTCAGGGAGAGATTGAGAGGGAATTGTCTCATCTAAACGAGACTCCAGTGAGCCGTATTGAGGCTATTGAGGAGGAGGTCGAGGGATTGATCCAGGGCAGGGTTGCCATCGATGTGTCACACCAGGGTTTGGAGGCTCGTCAGTTAGAGAGTTCAGAGCATATCACACAGCTAAGGCAGGAGATGCCGGGATTAGTCGATAGAGCACAGATGTTCCAGGATGAGCATCATCGCCAGGCCGGTGAGTTATCTTCAGATCAGGCTAGGTTGTCTTCATCAGAGACTAGGGAGACTGATCTCCAGCTTCGAGTTCAGCACCTAGAGGAGATCGTTGTTACGATGTCGAAGGATCTTCAGAGCATTTTCCGCAGGTTAGATGGAGCACCCGGAGGAGGTGCCTAGTGTTAGACTATTATCATATAGCTTGTAGATTATTATCCTAGTCCCGGGGGGTGGGACATAGTTAGTACTTATTGTCTTTTGCTTGTAGTACAAACAAATATATCAAGTGTGACTCTACTATGCAGGATTTTCGTTGTGCTATTTTATGATATCGGTCTGCGTAACCGAAATATTCATGTATTATATTCATGTGCGTTGTGATTATATTTATGATGTTTCATTGTGGTTTCATTGTATTTATACATGATGTGGTTGTTTTATATGTGTTGTGGATGTATATACATGTTGTGGTTGTATATATTGTATATGATGATCGTTTTCTATTGTGGATTCTCATTGTTGTATTCTTTTGTGATTGTAAAGAATTATGCCACCCAAAAGAGCCACTACTGCTATGACACCAGCCGAGGTCAGAAAGCTTATTGCCGACAGTATAGAGGCAGCATTGGTTACAGAAAGAGCTGCCGTCGCTGCAGCTGCTGCTGAAGCCGCTTCGCGGGCAGAGACCGCGGAAGCCGCAGGAACAAATACCAATGGTACAAATGGTCGTAAATGTACGTACAAAGATTTCAAGAGTGGTGATCCGGAAAAATTCAAAGGCACTGAAGGAGCCACTGCCATGATCCGATGGTTTGAAAAGACATAATCAGTATTCCTTCTATGCAACTGTCCGGAGGACAGCAAAGTTAAGTTTGCTACTAGTACACTCGTTGGGGAAGCTATGTCATGGTGGAATTCGTATGCAAAGCCCATGGGAATGGAGAATGCTCACAAACTTACATGGGACGAATTTAAGAAGTTGCTGACAAAGAAGTTTTGCCCACGAACAGACGTGAAAAAGATGGAAATAGAGTTTTATGAGCTAGTGACAGCAGGTAATGATATTGAGGCATATATCAGAAGGTATCAGAATTGGCAGCGTTATGTCCGACAATGGTTCCGGACACTGAGAAGTTACTAGAGAATTTCATTGGAGGATTACCTCACAACATCCGTGGAGATGTGATTTCTTTTGACTCGCAAACATTGGATGAGGCAATCAGAATGTCTCAGAAACTCATGGCTCAGATAGTGAAGAAAGAAAATGCATCAAACAATAACACCAACAGTAACCGTAACTACAACAACCGTAACTCCAACAACAACTACCGAAACAACAACAACTATAACAGCAACCGAAACAATTCCAATAACAACAACAACAAAAGAAATCGGGATAGAAACCAGAGTAGCAATGTTACTCAACCACTACTCAAGAGACAGGAAACTGCAAAGGCTTATGTTGCAGGTCAAGCTGAGAAAAGAGGTTACAACGGTACTTTACCTAAGTGCAACAAATGTCAAACCCATCGTAATCTTGGAAATTATCCGAATCCGTGTGGAAACTGTTAGAAAGTTGGTCATTCGACCATTGATTGCAAAGCTCTGATTGTGGTTGATAATCAGAAGCCCCCAGTAACATGTTTTGGATATGGAGAAGTTGGGCACTTCAAAAATAAATGTCCAAAAGGAAAGAATCAGGGAAACAATAACCAAGGTGGAACAGCTAGAGGAAGAGCTTATGTCCTTGGAGGAGAAGATGTCAGGGGGGACCCGAGTGTCGTTACGGGTACGTTCCTCATTAATAATCGTTATGCATCCATACTATTTGATTCAGGAGCCGATAGAATTTTTGTTTCTACTGCATTTGCACCATTTCTCAACATTGAACCAACCGCATTAGACACTCCATATCACATTGAACTAGCTAACGGTAGTTTAGTTGGCACCGACACGATCATTCGTGGTTGCACTCTCAATTTTCTCAATCACCCGTTCAATATAGATCTCATGCCAGTAGAACTTGGAAGTTTCGACATTGTCATCGAAATGGAATGGTTATCTCAACATCATGCCAGAATCATCTGTGATGAAAAAGTTGTTCATCTTCCTTATGATGGCGAAACATTGGTCGTTCGTGGAGAACGTAGTGGGACTAGACTCAGCATCATCTCGTGCATTAAAATAGAGAAATACATAAAGAAGGGCTATTATGCATTCTTGGCTCATATCACAGAAAAGAAGTCAGAGGAGAAGCGACTTGAGGATGTGCCAACAGTTAAAGATTTTCTAGAAGTCTTTCCAGAAGACTTGCCAGGACATCCACCTACTCGCCAAGTCGAATTTCAGATTGACTTAGTGCCGGGAGCAGCACTAGTTGCGCGAGCACCTTATCGACTTGCACCTTCAGAAATGCAAGAGTTGTCGAACCAATTGCAAGAGCTCTTGGATAAAGGATTCATTAGGCCGAGTTCATCGCGTTGGGGAGCACCAGTTTTGTTTGTAAAGAAGAAAGATGGATCTTTCATAATGTGCATAGATTATCGAGAGCTAAACAAATTAACGGTGAAGAATCGTTATCCACTTCCCAAGATCGACGATTTGTTTGATCAGTTGCAAGGTTCCAGTTATTACTCCAAGATTGACTTGAGATCGGGTTACCATCAGCTTAGGGTTCGGGAGGGAGATATCCCGAAGACAACATTCAGAACACGCTATAGCCATTATGAATTTCAGGAAATGCCGTTCGGACTAACCAACGCACCAGCTGTGTTCACGGATCTCATGAACAGGGCGTGCAAGCCATATCTAGACAAGTTTGTAATCGTATTCATTGACGATATCTTGATTTACTCAAGGAGTGAAGAAGAACACCGAGAACACCTTAGAACAATCTTAGAACTGCTCAAGAAAGAGAAACTGTACGCCAAATTTTCAAAGTGTGATTTCTGGATCCGCAGAGTACAATTTCTTGGTCACATCATTGATAGTCAGGGACTACAGGTTGATCCAGCAATGATTGAGGCAGTTAAAGATTGGGCAACACCAAAAACTCCCACAGAAATTCGTTAATTCTTAGGACTTGTCAGATATTACAGAAGGTTCATTGAAGGTTTTTCCAAGATAGCTAAGCCACTGACCAAGTTGACACAAAAGAACCAGAAGTGCGATTAGGGAGAAAAGCAAGAGACCGCTTTTCAGTTATTGAAACAGAAACTTTGCAGCACGCCAATTTTGTCATTGCCAGAAGGGATTGAAAACTTCGTGGTATATTGCGATGCTTCACACAAAGGACTTGGGGCAGTGTTAATGCAAAACGAGAAGGTGATAGCTTATGCATCTCATCAGCTTAAGAAGTATGAGAAGAACTACACTACTCATGATTTAGAGTTGGGTGTCGTGGTTTTCGCACTCAAGATTTGGAGACATTATCTTTACGGAACAAAGTTTGTAGTATTTACAGACCACAAAAGCTTATAGTACATTCTTGATCAGAAGGAACTTAACATGAGGAAACGTCGTTGGTTGGAATTACTTAGTGATTACGACTGTGAAATCAGATATCACCCAGGAAAAGCCAATGTTGTGGCAGATGCACTCAGTCTTAAAGAGAGACTCAAGCCTTTGAGAGTCAGATCATTGGGAATGACAATCATTTCACCACTACCATCAAAAATCCTCGAGGCTCAAGTAGAAGCACTCAAGGAAGAAAACCTACCAAGTGAAACACTTAAAGGAATGCAAGATAATGCAAACGGTTTAGTAAGGAGATCAGATGGAACATTATGCTTCAAGGATAGAAGCTGGATACCTCTCTATGGTGGAAGACAAGAGTTGATCATGCACGAATCAAACAAGTCGAAGTACTCTATTCATCCAGGTTCTGATAAGATGTATCAGGATCTCAAGAAGCTTTATTGGTGGCCCAATATGAAAGCAGAGATAGCTACGTATGTCAGTAAATGCCTTACTTGTGCTAAAGTGAAATCCGAGTACCAAAAGCCATCAGGATTGCTTCCGCAACCAGAGATTCCCTAGTGGAAATGGGAACGCATTACAATGGACTTTGTCGCTAAACTTCCCAAAACAACAGGAGGTTAAGATGCTATTTGGGTAATAGTTGATCATCTCACCAAGTCAGCTCATTTCATTCCAATCAAAGAGACTTATACTATGGATCAGCTCGGCAGACTTTACGTCAAGGAAATAGTCTCAAGGCACGGTGTACCAATTTCCATCATTTTCGACAGAGATAGTCGCTTTACTTTAAATTTTTGGGAGGCATTGCAAGATTCATTTGGGTCTAAATTAGACATGAGTACCGCCTATCATCCTCAGACCGATGGTCAGAGCGAGAGAACAATTCATACATTGGAAGACATGCTCAGGGCATGTGTCATTGACTTTGGAAATGGTTGGGCTAACCATTTGCCATTGATCGAGTTCTCTTACAATAACAGTTATCATTCGAGCATAAAAGCCGCACCATTCGAGGCACTACACGGTCGTAAGTGCAGGTCCCCAGTTTGTTGGGCCGAAGTTGGTGATGTACCGCTAACAGGTCTAGAGTTGGTCAGAGAAACAACAGAAAAGATAATTCAGATTCGAGAAAGGCTCAAAACAGCCAGAAGCCGACAGAAAAGTTACATCGATGTTCCACGCAAACCATTAGAATTTCAGGTTGGAGACAGAGTCATGTTGAAGGTCTCGCCTTGGAAGGGTGTGATACGATTCAGGAAACGCGGGAAATTGAACTCGAGATACATTGGGCCATTCAAGATTCTGGAAAGGATCGGTCCGGTAGTGTACAGACTGGAGCTTCCGTCAGAGCTCAGCAATGTACATAACACATTTCATGTCTCAAACCTCAAGAAATGTCTTTCAGACGAAACGCTCAAAATCCCATTGGAAGAAATTCAGATCGATAATAAGCTTAACTTTGTGGAAGAACCAGCAGAAATCATGGACCGGGAGGTCAAACAGTTGAAGCAAAGTCGAATTCCGATCGTCAAAGTTCGCTGGAATTCTCGCAGAGGTCCTGAGTTTACTTGGGAATGGGAAGACCAGATGCGACTCAAATACCCACATCTTTTCGCCGAGACCACTCCAGAGACCCACATCAACTGAATTTAGGGACTGAATTCCTTTTAGGGTGGTCGACTGTCACAACTCGTAATTTCAGGTCATTTTACAAACCTCGACAATTTACTATTTATGTGTTACTATTCATCAATCACTATTCACCGATCACTATTTATCATTTCACTATTCATCATTTTTGAAGTCAGTTTGAGACTTTGAGAAGTCGTCAAAAATTTTACTATTCACATGATACTATTCATTCCCGGAGGGAAATCACTATTTATGGGCATCATTCATCATGTTGTAAACCAGGTTTACTGGTATTCAAATGCGCGTAACTAGTTAGGTTTAGCTGCGTATTCATGCATCATCAGTAAAGGCACATCATACAGACTAGGGTAGTCTGCATATCATCAGTAACATCATTTCCATATTAGTTCATGCATGGGTTTGTGTGATTTTCATTAACGTATGCTTAATTGTTTAATTAACGTTACCACTCAGTCATTTCTACTAACATTATACCCAATACTCCCGACAACGATCCTAATACATTTTCAAGCTAATTATAATGATATAGGGATTATATTATTACTTTACCCGGTGTTTTTAAACCAATCGCTATATTTTTCGTTTGACGCTTATAACTTCGTCGGTTTACGAAACTTCAATCCGATAATCATTCTAACACCCGATTCTTGCAAGGAACATGATTCTACAATTTTTACAACTTCGTCGTATCTCATTTCACCTCGTCACGAGTTATTTCTAGTTAACTCGGTACCCGATAACACTCATTGTATACACTAATCATCCAATATCTAAATAAATGGGAGACATTAGCATTAATTAACATCAAATCTCTTCATCCTACCTATGTGTGCCGCCCCCCTCATCACCTCTAATTCTCTTTACCACTTGATTATAAGACAAATCTCATTAATGACTTAGTACCCATTTTATTTCATCTCCACTAACTCAAACACATACACATAAACCATTAGCTAATAAAAAGATCCAAAACCCTCCCACTTCATCCCCTATGTTCGGCCAAACCAAGAACACCACCCAAAATCCATAGATTTTTCAAGATCAAGTCATAATCATACTCCATTTACCTTCCTAGTTATGGATTTGTGATCAAACCTCAAGTTTATTACTCATTTCTTACCAAAACTCATCAAATCATCAAGTAAGTTTCAAGAACATGTTTTGATCATCTATTACTTTCATTTGATTTATATGTTCATGTATTTTCAAGTTATATTAGTCATCCATGCAAGTTACTTATGTTTTACATACCACTTTTGAACATAAACTCTCTAAATCCAAGGTTGGTGATGTTTAGGACCCCATGACACCCTAAGAAGGTGTATGGTAGGATTTGCGAACTTGTGGAGTTGATTTGAGTTAGTATGATCAAGTTTAGAACCAAGGAAGTGAGTTTTTAACAATCTAAAATAGGTTCTGTCCAAAAACGTGTAAACTGGAAAACTCAGTAACTTTTGGTATATTTTGGCCTTCATATTCATAAATTTCTTTCAAAAACGAAACCGTGGCCGCAAGAATCACTAAAAACCGACTTATAACGAAGGAGATATGATTTTTTCAAAGTTAGACGACGAAAACTAATTTTCTGAAAATTTAGTTACTGATCGCCGAGATTCAAAGGACAAAACGAGGCATTAGAAGTGATCTAGATGAACCGACTTACTAAGATTATGTTAGTTCATGTTTATACGAAGCCGTGGATGTAAAGAACGTAGAAAACGAGCTTGTAACGGCCGAGTTATTCACGTTTGAAGCCCGACGTGCCATGTTTATTTTGACAGCCACTATTAGAAAGTTTTTTAAGTATAAAAACTAGTGTTTTTGCGAAACATAACATGGTTAGCCGATTTTCAAATTGATCGAGGCGTGTACAATCAAAAGTTAAATGAAACGACATTAACACATTGTTACAAGGTTTTCAAAAACGTCGAGTTTGATCAACTAACACGTAACGTGCAATATTTCGCGACAAGTTTCACGAAGCCAATTTGGACATATTTTCACAAGTTAAGGAAAATATTAAATTGCAATGAAAACGCTACATTTTGCCGATAGAACACCAAACAAGGATCGTGGAGTACCATTTCAACATGTTTATACGAAAAGTAGTTTGTAACTTAACGAGACGTCAAAAGTGTATTTTTCGTCGATAAACGTTATTTTCAAAACTAACAAGTGGTATCGTTAACATACGTATTTGCATGTGTTGCATTGTATCATTGCTTACATTGGATCACATCATTCATAATAGGTCGCGGTTAGAGACCGAGCTTTATTTCATCATATCCATCATTGTCATTGTTGCTATATCATATCAGGTGAGTTTTCATAGCCCCGTTTTAAATTGTTTATTGATTTCTAAACTCTCGGGGGAGAATACATTGCACCATTTTCATATGCGGACCAAAGTATACAAACTCATTACATTGCTTAAGTTACATCATTGCCCAGATTAAAGTCCCCTTTTATTATCATGAACCGTTAATTGTTAGCAAGCGAGAGTGAGTGAATAGATCTAGCTTCGGGGTCGTGAGCTTAAGAGCTAATGTATCATTTTTATGTGGCATGGTTTTGTCATACACTTTATACTTGTGGTATCCGTACAACATTTCATTTACATAAACCTATGATCTCACCAACATTTTTGTTGACCATTTTTAGCAATGTATTTTCAGGTAATTAAGGTATCGCATGTTGGCTTGCATATGGACATCATGGAGTCGCGGAGTCAACGCGTCTCACTTTATATTTTATGCACTTATCCATCGTTTGAATTGTATGAACTTGTTTTATGAAAACTTGTTTCACCTTTTGGGACCTAGCTTTATAACTCTGAATGTTTTTAAATAATCAAACGATGTATTTTCTAGACGACACTTTAGGTCGTTCAATATAACTGCAACTTTGGTCCTATGACCAGTCGTGCCCCTTAATGACTTATTCCGCTGCAAGTCAAGAAATTTGGAGGTGTGACACATGTCACTATTCTTAATACCAAAGACCAATTAGGAAAGTTTGATGGGAAATAATCCTACTGCTGGTTCAAGTTCTACTATTGCTCCACAAGTTGAGCAAAATAATCCTACTGTTGGTTCAAGTTGTACTGCTCTCAGGAACTTCTGTTTCTTTATCATCTTTTCCATTGTTTTCACAAGCATTCTTCTCTTTAGTATCATCCTTAGAAGAAGAAACACACAATGGACTATCTTCCAAAATTGGCATCAAGATATGATCTTCATCATCTTCTTTTGAACCTGCATCATGGTTAGTATTTGTACCTGTAACAGGCACATAATTCCTAGAATCTGAAAGCATATCAAGATCAAACAACCAATCTGGACCACCACCTGCAACATTTGGTATATTCTCTTGAAACTCAATGTGCAGATTTTCCTCTACATGCCTAGTGCTCTTATTATACACCCTAAAAGCCTTACTATGCAAAGAGTAACCAACAAAGAAACCTTCATCAGATTTCCCATCAAACTTTCCTAATTGGTCTTTGGTATTAACAATAGTGACATGGCAACTAAAAGCTCTCATAAAACTTAAGGCAGGTGTTCTACCTCTGAAAAGTTCATAAGCAGTCTTATTAAGAGGTTGCACTACTAAAACCCTATTCTGAGCATAACAAGCAGTACTAACTGCTTCAGCCCAAAATGAAATAGGTAACTTAGAGTCAGCCAACATTGTCCTAGCAGCCTCTATTAAAGTCCTATTCTTTCTTTCAGCTACTCCATTTTGCTGTGGGGTTCTAGCTACACTAAATTCCTTTTTAATACCCTTTTCTTTGCAAAACTCATCCATAACCCTGTTTTTAAATTCTGTTCCATTATCACATCTGATTATCTTAACTTTCTTATCAGCTAGGTTTTCTACCTCAATGATAAATGACTTAAGGATTTCACTAGTCTCATCCTTAGTTCTCAAAAAGAAAACCCATGTAAACCTGGAATAATCATCAGTAATAACCAGACAATATCTTTTATGATTCAAGCTATTCACAGAGGAAGGACCAAACAAGTCTATATAAAGCATGTATAAAGCTTGATTATTAGAGTTATGAACCTTGGGCTTACAAGAGGCTCTGTGTTGTTTACCCTTAAGGCAAGAAACACATGTTTGGTCATTTTGAAAAAATTTATTAGGTAAACCTCTTAACAAACCATATTTAGCAATCTTATTAATGGTTTTGAAATTGATATGACCAAGCCTTCTATGCCACAACATTGACTCATCTAATGTGGCTTTTGCAACAAGGCAAGTAAGACCATCTTTAGGAACAAGTTTATTCATCTCAACACTGTATGTGTTACCCTTTCTGGGGATTCTAAGCAATACTTGAATTTCATCAGGTAGCTTGAAATCAGGAGAAAGAATAAGACAATCAGTATCAGTGAATAACACCTTGTTCTGTTTATCACAAATTTGTGATACACTAAAGAGGTTGTACTTTAGCTCTGGTACAAAATACTCATTTTTAAAGTCAAGATTACCATTTTTAATAATACCTTTACAAGTAATCCTACCACCAACACCACCTCCAAAAATAACAGGTCCTCCATCCAAATGTGTAAACTCTGAAAGTTATGACATGTTACCAGTCATGTGCCTTGAACATCCACTATCTGAGTATCCTCTATCTTCTCCATCTTTTGTAGGATGTTCCTACACACAAAATAAAGGTTTTAGTTCCTTTTGGGGACCCAAGCCATCACTGACTTGGATATGCCTCGTGCATTAATATAATTATATCTATTAAAAGTCATTGATGCACCATTTGGTTTGGTAGGTTTCCATACCCAATGTGCTGAGGCCTTCACAGCATTTCCCCAATGACCCTTAACACTCATATGACTGCTCTGGGTGTCATCTTGTGATTCACATTAGGGCTAGTCAATCTAGTAGGACTGTTTTGATTTACCCTAGCATTGGTATTCCCATACACCCTTGAATTCCTAAAAACCTTCTTTTTCCTTGGGTTTTGTTGACATAAATAATGCCTAAAAACATTATTCATATCTCTATGTTTTAATGATCACAAAATATAAACTCATTAAACATAAACTTATCAAATAAACAAGTATTTAGTTGTAAATATTCACTTCTACAACTTAATCACTTAAGGTATGAATAAACAAGTGCTTAATGCATTATATGATCAAAGGAACATTTTCTTAATAACTAGATTTTTTATAAAACATCAAAAACATTTTACATATTTTTGAAAAACATTTTTGGCATTAAGTAAAAATGTTTAATCTTTTATAAAAATATGAATTCAAATTTTTAACCAAAAACAGTTAAAATGTTCCAGAAAATCCTTCCCCACAAAAGGACAAAATTGGCTAACGGCCAGTAGGGGCGGCCCCCTTAATTTTGCTAGGCGGCCCCCTTAATAATTAAGGGGACCGCCCCCGCTCCAGTAGACCTCCAGCTGTCCAATTTTTCTCCTATAAATACCAGCCTTCTCCTGGACTTTTACTCACCTTTTGCACACTAAAACTTTCTGTTTTAAATCACATTTCATATCTTCAAAAACCCGTTGATCATATAATCTTAAGCTTTGGTTTCTAAGTGATCCAAGCTTCCTCCATTCAAGTGCAAGAGAAGAATACTCCTTCAACAACTAGAAGAAGTATTGCAACTTAGATACCTAAGTTGTTTGTGTCATCATATATATTTGTAGATAAGTTGTGTATTGTTGTTAGATAGTTGCGTGTATAATTGTTTGGGATAGGTTAGTGTGTAAGTAGAGAAGTTGTGTTGTTAAGGTGTGTAAGTAGTGAAGGTGTGAAGAAGTAGTAGTGAACATAGGTTGTGCTTAGTCGTGAAGTGTCGTAAAGAAGTAGTGAAGAAGTCGTGAAGAAGTTGTGAAAAAGTCGTGAAGAAGTCGTGAAGTAGTCGTGAAGAAGAAGGTGTGATTAAGTCGTGTTTAAGTTGTGAGTTGGTTCTAGATACGATTAGAACTCGACATCTAGCTTTGTGTCGTTAAGCCGGTGTAAGCTAAAGTTGTGTAAAGGTTTTCTCCGCCATAAGGGAGCTTGTTGACATAGTGAAGAAAACTCTCGAGTTAGGTGCTCGGGGAGTGGAGTAAGGCAAGGAAGGTGTCCTTGTAGCCGAACCACTATAAATCTCTTGTCTCTCAGTTAGATCTTTCCATATCTAGCTTTTATTTCATTTTATTACCTTACTTGCATTACTTATTTATATTTACTTATATACATATTGTTCATATTGTTCAAGGAGTTGAGATCACATAAATTCGAATCTAAGTTTTAAAAAGTAAATAAAGTTTTCATAATAAATTTTAAAAGGACATAAAACTATTCAACCCCCCTTCTAGTTTTCCACAATTGGTATCAAGAGCCACGTCAAACAAGATTTTTAAAATTAACTGTATTTTAAAACTTGAAACGATCTATGGAATCTTTAAAATATTTAGAAGGGCAATCTATGCAAAGACCACCACTATTTGAAAGTGATGGTTTTCTTTATTGGAAAAATAGATTCGAAACTTATGTGAAATCAAAGGATCTTGATCTTTGGCATGTTATTACCTATGGTGATTTTCCCCTATTCAATATAATATCCTAACTAAAATAGATGAAATTGTACCTTTTGAAAAACAAAATGATGATTTAAAAAAGAAACTAGCAAAAAATAATGAAGCTAAAATAGTTATTTATAATGCGTTACCGCGCAAAGAATATGAAAGAATTTTTATGTGTCAAACCGCAAAAGAGATTTGGGATTCTTTACTAATCACTCACCAAGGTAATAGTCAAGTCAAAGATAATAAAATAGATCTTCTTGTGCAACAATATGAACAATTTACAATTCCTGAAGAGGAATCTATTGATAATGCATTTGCTAAATTTAACACAATCATCACAAGTTTAAAAGAACTTGATGAGACTTTTTCTAGCAAAATTTGTGTAAGAAAATTTCTTAGGGCATTACATCCAAAATGGCGCGCGAAGGTCACGACGATTGAAGAGTCAAAGAACTTGATGACGTTATCACTTGATGAGCTTATTGGCAACTTGAAGGTTCATGAAGAAATTATAAAGAGGGACTCGGAAACGGTCAAGAGCAAGAAAGATCAAATCAAGTCTCTTGCGCTAAAAGCCAAAAAGGAGTTTAGTAATGACGATGATTCAAGTGACGAGAGTGAAGACGAAGAATATGCAATGGCCATTAGAGAATTCAAGAAATTCTTCAAGAGACGAGGAAGATTCACGAGACAACCGCGAGATGAAAGAAGATCGCTACAAAGAGATAGAAATGATAACTACGGGAAAAGAAAGTGCTTTAGATGTGGAAGTCAAAACCATCTCATTGGCGAATGTCCAAAGCCACCGGGTTATGATTACGAAAGCGCATTTGTTAGTGGAACATGGAGCGATAGCGACAAAGATGAAGCGGACAAAGCAAAAGACGAAAAGTGCCTTGTAGCTCAAGCCACCGATGAAATATGTCTAGGAATAAATTTGGAGCCCGACGAATGGATTAAGGATAGCGGATGCTCAAAGCACATGACGGGAAACCGGAAGCTATTCTCCTCCTACAAGGCATACAACGGAGGTAACGTTATTTTCGGTAGTGATTTTCGTGGAAAAATCATTGGCAAAGGTACGATCTCTCAAGACTCCCTAACTATTGAAAATGTTGAGCATGTAGATAACTTAACATATAACTTGCTTAGTATAGGACAAATATGTGATAATAAGTGTAGGGTTACTTTTACAAGTAAAGATAGCGAAATAGTTAAGGACGGAAAGGTCATTGGTAGAGGAGTTAGGAAAGGTGGCGTATATGTTATGAAACTAGGAAATAAACCGGAAGATAAAATATGTCTAGCAACCTTAGATGAAAACTCTACATTGTGGCATAGAAGATTAGGTCACGCAAATATGCAACAAATACAATCCCTAGCCTCTAAAGAATTAGTTAGAAACTTGCCTAACCTAAGATATGACCAACACTTTTGCGATGCATGTAAAATAGGAAAACAAGCACATGCTAGTCACAAAGCTAAGAATATAGTCTCCACTACTAGATGTCTAGAATTATTACACATGGACCTTTTTGGTCCAACCGCTGTGCGGAGTTACGGAGGTAATCGTTATACCTTAGTAATTGTAGATGACTATTCACGATACACGTGGACTAGTTTTTTAAGTGATAAAATAGAAGCCTTTAATAAATTTGAAATATTTAGTAAAATGATTCAAAATAAATTAGGATGTTCCATAGTATCAATTAGGACGGACCATGGTCGGGAATTTGATAACGAAGTGCAATTCGGAAAATATTGTGATTTAAATGGGATATCTCACAATTTCTCCGCTCCTCGCACTCCACAATCAAATGGGGTAGTTGAAAGAAAGAATCGAACCTTACAAGAAATGAGCAGAATAATGCTAAATGAACAATCTATCCCACAAAAATTTTGGTGCCATGCCGTAGATACATCAACATATATAATAAATAGAGTCTCAATTAGGAGAATATTAGGAAAAACCCCATATGAGTTATTAAGAGGTAGAAAACCTAATTTAAATTACTTTAGGGTATTCGGGAGCAAATGTTTTGTTCTCAATACAAAAGAATACCTTACTAAGTTTGATCCTAAGTCGTACGAAGGAATCTTTCTAGGGTATTCACAAAATAGTAAAGCATACATAATACTCAATAAACACACTATGAAAGTAGAAGAGTCCTTAAATGTAACATTTGATGAAACTCCACCACCACCTAAGACATTGCCCCTAGAAGATGATGACCTAGTTGAAGAAGAAGCTATTGAGGTTAGTAAAATTAAACCCTTAGGTGATGATAATGAAGATATAATATTAGGTGAAAACGAAGTAGTAAATGTTAAGGAATCTAAATCACACCCATTAGATAATATAATAGGAAACTTAAATCAAAGAACCTTAGATCACAAGCTCAAGATAAAAATAACTTCTTTTGTTTCCTATCAACTATAGAACCTAAAAATATAAACGAGGCATTAAAAGATGAAAGTTGGGTTATGGCTATGCAAGAAGAACTAAATCAATTTAAGACTAATGACGTTTGGGAACTAGTCCCAAATCCCATGAACATGACCATCATAGGAACTAAGTGGGTTTATAGAAATAAGTTAGATGAAAATGGAATAGTTACTAGGAACAAGGCTAGGTTAGTTGCCCAAGGATATAATCAACAAGAAGGAATAGATTACGATGAAACTTATGCCCCCGTAGCTAGATTAGAATCTATAAGAATACTACTTGCCTATGCATGCGCCCTAGATTTTAAGTTATTTCAAATGGACGTGAAAAGTGCATTCCTTAACGGTTTTATCAATGAGGAGGTATACGTGGCACAACCTCCAGGATTCATTGACTTCGCAAAACCTGTGTAAAACCCGAAAATCCGGTTTCCTAAATTTCTATCTAATTTGAAATTTTTACCAAAGTATTATGAATATTAATAAGAAATTAAAACCTTATATTATATTTAATATGTGAATTAACCTAAGTAATTAATTAACTAAGAGTGTAACCTTTCCTAATTTGGTTCTAAGCCTTGACACCACTTGTTCCTTGTGTCAGATACTTTGCACGTTTTTTTTTATCTAGCCTGGAGTTAATATCACACGACACCCCAATGCTTCTTTGATAAATACTTAATATTTATTATATCTCGGGATAAGAACGAAATAAACTTACTATGACCCTTGACAAAATTAGAGATACGTGAATATCTCCCATTTATTCTAATACGCTACTTGCCTTATATACTCATAAACATGGCATTCTTCATGCCAGTAAATCACAGCCATTTCCCATATATCTCGGTCCTAATCATAGCTACCTTCCATAAACTAATACACGTTATTCCTAAACCATATTAATCGGCATCTCACTCTTTATTCCCTTATTATATACAAACTTATCCATCCACACGTTTGACAACATTTAAACTTACCTACATAAACTCCTTCATGGAATGTATAATGGGTATTTCTATTTCACAATTCACAAGCGTCTTCCTGGTGAAAGATACGATCACATGTTTTCCTAAGATACCAACGCGATATTCTTTTTTTTATCACACGTTTTGGGCTAAGCCATTCTGATCTCATACGACATATTTATTAACTCTATAATATGCTTGCTTAACCGAATGAAAATGCTAAACAAAAACCCATATTAATCCTTTCATCCCATTCCACTATTGTCAAGATCAATTATGCACGTTAATAGTCTCCAAAACTATAACCTAACGAAGTTCTATGATCTCCATATGATCGCATGAAGGCTGTGATCATTGGGTGGTGTTCGAGTCGTGTGTTCGGGCTGAGTTTCGGTTCGCGTTGGTATTGCTCGAATACGTATGTATCCAGGTGTTGTGTTTCGGTTCCAGTTCGGGTTTAGAGTCGTGGGGTTGGATTTCGGTTCTCGTTTTGGGCTCAGGTTTGCTGATACTCAAGGGCGTTTGGCTGAGTTTTGATTCGTAGCAAGTAGTGTTTCAGTCTCATTCATTGGAGGAGTATAGATCGCGATGTGTCGGAATTTTGAGTTATACGTTTGGCTGTTGTACATCGGGGTTTCGGGTTGATCATACCTCGCTCATCATACTAATGTCTTATTCGAATTAGTATTCACACTCATGTTCTCATTTCATATTCAATCTATCGTTTGGAGGTAAACCTTCAACTGTACGTAAATGCTTGATCACGTTTAACCTTATGATAACTATAAGATGCTAGTCTAATGGTAATATGGATCTATTACAGAATGGAAGAAAAGGTGATACTAAATTTTCGAATTAAAGAAATGCATGAAGTCATGCACTACATACTACAATATTGTGTATATAAATGACGTCTAAGTGGTTTAGGAGTCCCACATGGTTAAGTAAATTTTCCCTACATTTTTATACAATGAGGTTTAATTTTATATTATGTATGGCTACTAAACAAGTTTTGAAAGAAAGGAATCAGATGTAAATCATGTTATGGGCATCATTTTATGTGTCGTATGTATGGAGTCAAAGGCTGCTAAATGAATGTACTTTATAATGTAAAAAGGGATTTTGGTCGATGGGGTTAGGGTTAAAATAGGAAGAATGCGAGTCGCGTGTTTATGCATGTAATAATAACATATTTTGGTCGTCGCGGTCTAAGATTAATGCCAAGAATACGTTAATAAATTATGAAAGACGGGGTCTAAAATTATCATCTTAATATAAAATTATAGCAGAGACTTTAAAATAATTTTATTTGACATTCTTAATATTTAATTTACATTTTGACCCTAAATTTTACTAAATTGATATAATTAACCCTAAACTATTACAAATGTCATTTTAACCCTTAAATATTATTAATTGTCAATTGTAACCTTAAAGTATTAAATTACTATTTCGAGAAAATTACTAAATATGGAAAGTTACTAAAACTGGAAAGCCGACTAAAATAAGTAATCTGAATTAAATAAGTTTTAATAAGTCAGTCATGAATTCGTGTAGATTCGCTGAAGATGGAGTTTGCTTCCGACCTTTGTATTTTCTGTCGTGTTTCCATTTGCGGTATAAGGTACGGATATTCTGCCTTTTTTAGTAAGAGGCCTTCGTTCTCTTGACTTATTTGATTCGTTTAAGATTTCCCGAACCATTGCTATGTATCCCTTGTATTGTGAACCTTGATCTGTGTACTTACTCTTGGACCCTTGTTTGAACCCTTGCCTTGATCTTTGTTTTATACCTTGTTCTGAACCTTGCCATGAACCTTGATACGAACCCTGCCATAAAACCTTGACTTGAACCTTGATATTTTGATATTATAACTGGACGAGAAAATCTTTTTTATTAATTATGAAAATGTTTTCAAGAAACTATTTTGAAGACTATCTTTATAGAACCCTTTTGAAAAGACCTTCTTATTGAAAACCGTTTAAAGATTACTTTTATGGAACCAGTACTTAAGAATTATTTTTAACACCTATGATATGGACTTTTAATATAAACTGTTAAAGTGAGCTTTTATTATGAACCTTTGAACAAGCTGAGATTGACCTTCCTGATATTGACCTTCCTGATATTGACCTCCCTGATATTGAACCTTCTGATTTGAACCTTTGCTTTAACCTTTGTCTTGATCTCCTGACTTGAACCCTGATGTGAAACTTGATCCTGAACTGCTTGACACTTGATACTTGATACCTGATACTTGACACATGACACTTGATACTTGACACCTGATACCTGCCACTTGACACTTGATACTTGACCTTGACCCACAGTTTGATATTACGAGACACCTACCAGGCATGAGGTGTTCATGTCCTTGTCATTGATGCACCGATGACTTGACTCTAGGGTAGGAGAGAGATGTCCTATCCCATCTCTGACTTGATTATATGGCATGTATTGGTAGACTCTGGCCACCTGGGGCATATGGATGCATCCTAGACTTGACCTGATTTGTTATATTACTTGTTATACCTGGTGACTGATGGTGTGTGCGATGCACGTCTTTCACATCCTGGGAGCCCGCGACTCCACCCCTGAGAGGTAGCCCCTCACCCTGTATTTGGTACCGAGGTCTCCCCTCCGTACACCCTGAGTACTGGACTTGATATGATATTTGTTCCTGGGCTCATAGTGGATTTCTGCTACCCTTACACTTACCTGTACTACTTTCCTTAACCCTTGACATAATTGCATGACCTTGACATCACTTATCTTTCATTACTGTTACATTATACTTGCACATTATTCCTGACCGGTTCGTATTTCTTTTCTTATTCATTATTCGGTATTATTGCTTGTCTCTGTTATATCTGTTCACTGAGCTCTCGTATCTCAGCCGCATTTCTTTTCCTGCGGCAGGTACATTTAAGCTAGGAGCTGGGTTTAACTTGGGATGAGAGCAACTTGTGTGAAGTTTAGACCTTGTCATTCTAGTGTGACCATTTAGATATTATTTCTGTTATGCCATTGTTTGGGCATTTTGGATTCTGTTTTGTAATTCGTTATTTCTGTCTTGCACTTGATATAAGTCGTGTTGACTTATTTTCCTTTGGATTTTAATGTTAAGGCTTCCGCTATTTTATTTCTTGAATGCTTGTATCTGATATGAAACCATGTATTTGTGACATCTTTGCCCTTGTCGGGTTGGGGTGTTACAACCTGATTATGTTTATAAACTCAAGAAAGCTTTATATGGGCTCAAACAAGCTCCCAAGGCTTGGTATGATCGATTAAAGGCATTTATTATTAAACATGATTATTCCATGGGAATGGTAGATAACACTCTTTTCACGAAAAAGAAAAACCCAAATCTCATCATTGTCCAAATATATGTCGACGACATTATATTCGGATCGACTTGTCAGGATATGTGTGATGAATTCGCCAAAATCATGCATGATGAGTTTGAGATGAGTATGATGGGTGAACTTAATTTCTTCCTAGGATTACAAATAAAACAATTAGAAGATGGAATATTTTTTAATCAATCTAAGTACATTAAGGAAATGCTTAAGAAATTTGGATTAGAAGATGCTAAGCCCATGAAGACACCAATGTCTACGGAAGTAAAACTCACAAGAGATGAAGAGGGTGAGTCCGTAGAAAACACTAAGTATAGAGGAATGATAGGTAGTTTACTATACTTAACGGCAAGTAGACCGGATATCATGTTTAGTGTCTGCCTTTGTGCTCGCTTTCAAGAGGATCCCAAAACCTCTTACCTAGAAGCGGTTAAGCGTATCTTCCGATACATTAAAGGCACTATACACTTAGGATTATGGTATCCTAAGGGATCGGGCATAGAAACCATCGTCTATGCAGATTCGGATCATGCGGGAGACTACGTGGATAGAAAAAGCACTAGCGGAATTTGCACATTAATGGGATGTTGTCTAACATCTTGGTTCTCGAAGAAGCAAACCACTCTTGCTATTTCTACCACAGAAGCCGAATATGTAAGCGCTGGAAAGGCATGTCAACAAGCACTATGGATGAAACAAGCTCTCGTAGATTATGGCATTAGGTTAGATGACGTCCCAATTATGTGTGATAATAAAGGTGCTATAGATTTAAGTAAGAATCCCGTTCAACACTCTAGGACTAAACATATAGAAATACGCCACCACTTCCTCCGCGATAACGTTCAAAAAGGAAACATATCTATAGAAAAGGTTGCATCGGAAGATAACTTAGCAGACATATTCACTAAGCCCCTTAAGCGTGAACTCTTTAACCACTTACGTTTAGGCCTAGGAATGATGGAACAAATTGACTGAATTTTCTGCATTTTTAGTAAAATTTTTTTTTCCAGATGGACGGACCCCTTAATGTCATAAAGGCGGTCCCCTTAAATATTAAGGGGACCGGCTTATCATTAAGGGGACCGGCCATCTGACTATAACAATTTTTTTTCTGTTTCCTCCCATCTGAGTCTAGGAATCTGTTTTGCACAAAATAAAAGATTGGGATATTTCTTTGCATAAACATATTTATAAACAAAACCCAATCTATTTCCTACAAATCAAATCTATTTCCTACAAATCATTCTCACATCTAGGAAAACACATGAAAACTATTTTTCTTACATTGTTGAATAATGCTAAAAACATGTTTTTTTTTCATGCATAAAGATCTCACATGAATTTTCAAAGTATATAATCTAATATATACATCTTTGATATTCATATAGTGAGCAAAATCAAATCAAGGAGACCCTGGATTGTTTCTTAGGAAATTTTTGCATTTAGGAGTCGAAACAATCACATCTCCACATTTGTTGCATATAGGCACACACTAGAACAAGCTTATTAATCGCATCCTCACAATTGTTCCATCACCTATTCCCCATTAGTTTCTAGTGCCTTTGCTTCATTACCCTTGCCTTAGATGATTAGGTTCCTTAATTCTCTTAATTGCTAGATATTAATTATTGCTTGCTTATTTATTTGTCTTATATGCCATGCATGTTTAATATATTTCTCTATTGCCTCAAAGAGTGGGACTTGCCTAAAACCAAAAGCTCAAAACATAGCCATCCTCACCTATTTCTGCAGAAAAACCCATTTCTGGAACCCAGAAAGGTACCAGATGGGCGGCCCCCTTAATTCATAAGGCGGCCCCCTTAATTATTAAGGGGACCGCCCATCTGCTGGACTGGTTCAGAGAATCTTTTCCTGTTTTTTAGCCCATTTGATCCTAGACTTCCCTAAATTCACAAACACATTTTGTCCTAATCACCCAACAAGCCTATTCATTCCTAAACAACACAAATCCTCCACTATAAATAACCCCATATCTCACCACATCCAATCATCCCATCATGTCTTCTTCAATCAACCCAAAACCAAAAACCTATAAGCTAGCAAGGATGACCTTAAAACCCGGGTGGAAAAGAAAACCTAACCCTCACCACAAGCCCATCACAACTAGACAACCAACACCTCCATCATCATTCATCCCCAACTACTCTCCAAGATCACAACCTCACTCCATTGAACCATTTCACAAACCCTACCATTTTGGCCAAACATCCACATTCATTCCAAACTACTCCCCTAAACCTCAAACCAACTTCAATGGAATACTTGAAAACCCTCATCACCTTGATCAAACATCAAACCTTTCACCCCAATACCATCCATTTCCACCAAATAACCAAATCCCCATTCATGAAAGGCAAAAGCTTCATGAAGAAATTAACCAAATCCATGATCTTAATGATCTCCTTGCTATGCACCTCACACAACGCAACAAGGGACAACCTCCATCCTCACCTTACTCAAATTGCCTACCCCACTCTCTTAACTTGGATCAAGTTACAAATCACACCCACTATTGCCCTTGTTGCATCTTCCTTCAAAAACAAATCCTCCACCTAAGTGAAGATATTTCTTGGATCGAATATCTACTCACTCGTCCCTATCCCATTCCTCCACTACAACGATATAACATCAATGGATCCGCTCCATTTCCCTCACCATCACATAACTAAAACCCATCCACATGCTTTCCGCCTCAAAATAAAATCCCTCACCCTTTTGTGTTGCAAGCAAGTCCAATCGCTCTCTTTGGCAATATGAGGACCATTAGTATTTCTAGTTTTGTTGTAATCATTATGTTTCAAGTATTTTATGTAATGTAATGATGATTCATATTTTATATGATCATCTTGAATGTATTAGTTGGTTGTTCTTTTGTCTCCTAACTTGTTTTTGCAGCCAAGATTTCCATAGCTCGTCTCCTTGGTGCCCTCGAACGAGGGGGAGTAACCATCAAGGGGGAGTTCTCGTCCCGACAAATTTAGTTTCTAAAACTTGTCGGCATAACCTTTTTGATTCTACAAAAAGGGGGAGAAGTGAATGTAAACTCACTAAATACTTGTCCAAAAATAAATTTTTGGATTTAATAAGTTTAAGTTTTGTAATCATCAAAAAGGGGGAGATTGTTGACATAAATAATGCCTAAAAACATTATTCATATCTCTATGTTTTAATGATCACAAAATATAAACTCATTAAACATAAACTTATCAAATAAACAAGTATTCAGTTGTAAATATTCACTTCTACAACTTAATCACTTAAGGTATGAATAAACAAGTGCTTAATGCATTATATGATCAAAGGAACATTTTCTTAATAACTAGATTTTTTATAAAACATCAAAAACATTTTATATATTTTTGAAAAACTTTTTTGGCATTAAATAAAAATGTTTAATCTTTTATAAAAATATGAATTCAAATTTTTAACCAAAATCAGTTAAAATGTTCCAGAAAAACCTTCCCCACAAAAGGACAAAATTGGCCCCCTTAATTTTGCTAGGCGGCCCCCTTAATAATTAAGGGGACTGCCCCCTATTTAAGGGGACCGCCCCCGCTCCAGTAGACCTCCAGCTGTCCAATTTTTCTCCTATAAATACCAGCCTTCTCCTGGACTTTTACTCACCTTTTGCACACTGAAACTTTCTGTTTTAAATCACATTTCATATCTTCAAAAACCCTTTGATCATATAATCTTAAGCTTTGGTTTCTAAGTGATCCAAGCTTCCTCCATTCAAGTGCAAGAGAAGAATACTCCTTCAACAACTAGAAGAAGTATTGCAACTTAGATACCTAAGTTGTTTGTGTCATCATATATATTTGTATATAAGTTGTGTATTGTTGTTAGATAGTTGTGTGTATAATTGTTTGGGATAGGTTAGTGTGTAAGTAGAGAAGTTGTGTTGTTAAGGTGTGTAAGTAGTGAAGGTGTGAAGAAGTAGTAGTGAACATAGGTTGTGCTTAGTCGTGAAGTGTCGTGAAGAAGTAGTGAAGAAGTCGTAAAGAAGTTGTGAAAAAGTCGTGAAGAAGTCGTGAAGTAGTCGTGAAGAAGAAGGTGTGATTAAGTCATGTTTAAGTTGTGAGATTGGTTCTAGCTACGATTAGAACTCGACATCTAGCTTTGTGTCATTAAGCCGGTGTAAGCTAAAGTTGGGTAAAGGTTTTCTCCGCCATAATGGAGCTTGTTGACATAGTGAAGAAAACTCTCGAGTTAGGTGCTCGGGGAGTGGAGTAGGGCAAGGAAGGTGTCCTTGTAGCCGAACCACTATAAATCTCTTGTCTCTCGGTTAGATCTTTCCATCTCTATCTTTTATTTCATTTTATTACCTTACTTGCATTACTTATTTATATTTACTTATATACATATTGTTCATATTGTTCAAGGAGTTGAGATCACATAAATTCGAATCTAAGTTTTAAAAAGTAAATAAAGTTTTCATAATAAATTTTAAAAGGACATACAACTATTCAACCCCCTTCTAGTTTTCCACAGGTTTGAGTCACAATAAGCAGCCAAATGATTAAAATTATCACACACAAAACACACTTTGTTCTGCATAACAAACTCATCACCTAGTTGTTGAGATTTTAAGTTGTTCCAGTTCCTTTGATTTCCCCTAGGAACTAAAGATCTATGTGTAGACGTATACATCTCAGCATACTTAACATTTTTCCTAACTGGTATTATATTACTCCCTCCGTCCCTAAATAAGTGTCTACTATTGACTTTTAAAGTCTTCCCTTTTTAACTTTGACATTAAATTATTTTATTTGTGTTATTTAATACTTGATGCAAAATATATGAATGGATTGAGTTTTAAATGTATTTTCATCGGTATAATTTTTATCAAGTATTACATAACACAAATGAAATAATTTAAGGTCAAAGTTGAAAGAAAAAGAATTTAAAAGTCAATAGTGGACATTTATTTAGGGACGGAGGAAGTATCATTTTTGACCAATTTAGGAACATGTTTCACTTCTACCTTAACAACAACAGGTGTAACCTTAACCTGATCATCCTCATCTTCAGATGTCCAATCCTCTATGGTTGGTGCATCTGTGTCCCTACCAGAGGACACCTTATCCTCAGAAAGTGATGTATCACTTGCACTCACAAAAGAATCCTCAGCCCAAACAAATTCAGTAGGAATCTCATTTGTTTTAGGACCATATCCAGGAAAATCAATATCCTTAAACTCTTCTAAACCTGTATGAGCTATGTCAATTCCTGGAGGTACAAACATTCCTCTATTGGGGGGTGAAACAGACTTGTATCCTAAACCAGATTTAGCTTTATTAAGTACTTGACTCTCTATTATTTTCTGAACTCCTTTTGATGTATGTTCAAGAGTGTCAACACTTAACTGTATGTTTTCTTTTTCTTTTTTAAGTTTCACTAGTTCATATATAAGTCCACTCATCTTATAATCTCTCAGTTGCAAGTCTCTTTTTAGAACAGCCATATCATCATTAAAGTTTGATTCATTCTTTCAATAAAAAAAAAGTTTTTCTTCAAAACCAGCTATTCCTCTTTTATGATTAGAAAGACTAAAGTTTACTTCATTAAAATCTGTCCTAAGATTATCATATTGTATCTTAAGAGACTCATAATCTTTCAAAGCTTGACAAGAATTTGAACATTTTATAACCTCATGTACCTGTGAGTCTGAGAAGGCCATAAATCCCAAGTTGGCTAGTTCCTCCTCTTCATCCATGAAGCTCCAGTCAAAGCCAGCTCCATCAACAGCTACCATTGCCTTGGAAGAAGTGTCTTCCACATTCACTGTTCTCCTATTCGCCTGCTGACTCTTGTACCCTTTACCCTTATTGTCTTGTTGTCTAGGGCTTCTACACTCTCTGGCAAAGTGTCCCATCTTGTGACAATTATAACACTCTACCTTGGACTTGTCATATCCAGCAACATCTCCTCCATTAAGAGTAAGCATCTTTCCAGTCCTTTGAAAATACCTCTTTGCCCTAATACTTAACAAGGCCATTTGCCACTTCAAGTCCATGGCATCCAAGTCATCTTCATCAATTTGAAGCAGGTCTTCATTGTAGATATGAGACCCATTGGATTGCTCAGATACATAGGCAGATATAGTTTCATCACTCAAGCTAGCAGTACTAGTTTTTACACTAGCAGTACTAACTTTAGGGCTAGCAGTACAAACTGCTTCATCATCCTCAGGACTGCTTTTGCTAGAAGTTGACAAAAATGCTATGTTTCCAGAACTAGAACTGGTATTTCCTGCCTTCTTCACCTTTTGTTCAACAATTTTAAGATTGTTGTACAATTCATTAAGTGTCATCTTTTCCAATTCAGGCTTGTTGCTCCAGACAATAACTTGAGTGTTCCAATCAGCAGCCAAACTATTTAGAAACTTTAAGCTTAGGTCTTCCTGTGGAATCACAATCTTCAAACCAGCAAGCTGACTCACAATTCTCTGTAGCCTATTAAAGACTTGATCAAGAGTTTCAGTGCTTGTGGCACTAAAATTCTCATAGCTCTGCTTTAGTAGAGTTCTCTGTGCCTTATTTGTGGCTTCATTACCACCAAATCTTTCAACAATAGCTGCAAAAGTGTCTTTGCAGTCTCATAATGACTGAAGTTCAACACTTGATCATTGGGAATTGCCATGTGTAACAAATTTCTGGCCTTTTTATCATTCTTCTTCTTGATCCTCTCATCATTTGTGGCTAGTTCAGTGTTGAGATTTGTGGTTTTGGAACCATCAGCAAGTGTTTCCTCAGAAGTCATTGGCTTGAAGGAATCACCATTGATAATAATATCCCATAGTGCATAGTCTTGCACCATGAAATATTGCTCAATTCTGAGCCTCCATAAATCATATTCGTTTTGTTTTAGCATTAGGAGTTTGGCAAGGTTTGAGGTGTTTCCGTGTCCATCTTTTTGGTTGAAAGAGAATAAGTACTTATGGATCTTCTAATTTAAAGTATCAAAAACCTGTCTCTAATACCACTTGACCGGATCTAAACACACTCCTTGTGTTGAAGATACTTTGAGTATATATTAACTAGAGAGCGGAATTTGCTAGCTAATACTTATAAGATTGTTTGTGTGATGAATGAATGTAACAGTAATTGTATGAACACAATGTGTAAAACAACGAAATAGCTTCAATATTATTATCAATATGAGTGATCTTTTGTTTATCACTAGGGTTACAAAAACCTTAAAGCTCTATCAATTAATCTTACTTAAACTCTAACCTAGGATCTTCTTTTATAGCACAAGAAGTCCTTCACAAGTAAAACTAATATACGTATCAAACTATAATATTAAGATATACACAATATCTATTCTATATATATCTTCACACGTCTTCTTAGTCTTTGTCTTCATCTTATAATCAGTACTAACCATCTATGCTAACAGTACCAACTGACTTACTACTGTTAGTGTAATATTCAGCAGTTGTAACTTCATGCTTGACAGTACTAATTATTAGGTTTAATTCCCAACAATTGACCGAATCTAAACACACTCCTTGTGTTGAAGATACTTTGAGTATATATTAACTAGCACGCGGAATTTGCTAGCTAATACTTAGAAGATTGTTTGTGTGATGAATGAATGTAATAGTAATTGTATGGACACAATGTGTAAAACAACCAAATAGCTTCAATATTATTATCAATACGAGTGATCTTTTGTTTATCACTAGGGTTACAAAAACCTTGAAGCTCTATCAATTAATCGTACTCAAACTCTAACCTAGGATCTTCTTTTATAGCACAAGAAGTCCTTTACAAGTAAAACTAATATACGTATCAAACTATAATATTAAGATATACACAATATCTATTCTATATATATCTTCACACGTCTTCTTAATCTTTGTCTTCATCTTATAATCAGTACTAACTGACTTAGTACTGTTAGTGTAATTTTCAGCAGTTGTAACTTCATGCTTGACAGTACTAACTGTTAGGTTTAATTCCCAACAATCCTCCCCTAAACTTATGATTTCTGTGCAAATCATTAAGTTTTTCGAATTAAACTCCAATGTTGATAATGCGGGGAATTCTTTCAAACACTTATCTTCAATCTTGAATCACTTCACTTTAAATATTTGAAGAAACCATAACAGCAAGCACTCCAGTATTAACTTCATTATTCAGTTATTTTGAACTGATATCCTCCCCTGAATCACATAATCATCTTAACAACAACCGAACAAATTTGAATTCCTCTAATATGAGCAATTTCCTCCCCTGTTTGGAAGAATTTTCACCATCACTTGAATTTGAACAGCCTCCAATGTGACAATTTGTACAAGTTTCCATCAATTCATTGTAATTTCAAACTACTCTCATCACTTCCAGGTGTGTAACCTCCTGAGAGAGGTGAATCATAGAGTATAAAAGTAGTTTCAAAGAAAGTTTGAACTAGCAGTACAAACTGTTTAACAAAAATTTACAATGAGCAGTAGAAACTCAATGTGGACTTAAAGACAATTTTGTCCACTTATAGTTTTTAGCAAACTACCAGCTATCAAGGGATTTGATGTGCCTTTACCAATAGCCGTTTGCTTTGGACTAGCCAACTCTTTGCTGTGAAGTATGGTGAAACGGATTTGATTAGTCTTTACCAGAAACTGTTTGATCTGGACTAGTTGGTTCTTGATGTGGATTAGACATGGTGAACCAATTACCATTTTTTGTGTGCTAAGATCACACACTTTACATTCCAAAGATCACACACTTTACATTCCAAAGCACCATACTTTCCAAATCACAACCTTGTTAATTCACATACTCCAAGCAATTTGCTTATTCAACCTGCAAATGTTAGTCCAAATCTAAAGAAAATACAAGACATTTTCTTTTTGACAGTTATCAAAAGTGACTAACATATATAAGCAGTACCAAAATTGAACAAACAGTACAAACTATACATAGCAGACACAACTTAGCACAACTAGCAGTACAAAATCCTTTTTGTAACAAAAACACTTAGACATTAAATTTTCAAGGATTAAGCATTCCAATACCTGTTACCTAGTACTGAAACCTTGTCACATCAAAACCTTTAATTAATAAATCAGCAAATTTGTCATCAGTATGAATTTTGACCACTTGGACTAACTTCTTTTCATTACAATCTCTTATGAAGTGATGTCTAATTTCAATGTGTTTAGTTTTTGAATGTTGAACTGGATTTTTAATGATACACATTGTACTGCTATTATCTATGTAAATAATTGTGTTTAAGAAATTGTACCCATTATCAAGTAACTGATTCTGAATCCAAAGAACTTGAGCACAACAACTAGCAGCAGCCACATATTCAGCTTCTGTTGTAGAAGTAGCCACCATAGTTTTCTTTTTACACTGCCATGAGATTAATCTACATCCCAAAAACTGAAAACCACCAGTTGTAGACTTTCTATCCATACTAGCACCTGCATAATCATTGTCTGAAAATGCTACCAAATCAAATGTAGACTCTTTAGGATGCCACAGACCTAGATTTGGTTGACCTTTAAGATACTTAAAGATTCTCTTCACTGCAGTCAAGTGAGACACCTTGGGATTCACTTGAAATCTTGCACAAGCACATACTGCAAACATAATATTAGATCTAGATGATGTGAGATGCATCAAAGACCCAATCATAGATCTACACATGTGCACATCCACAGCTTCACCACTTTGATCTTTCAAAAGCAAATGTGTCTCCTTATCAATAGGTGTACTAGCAGCTTTAACATCTGTAAATTGGAACTTCCTCAATATTTCACCTACATATTTATCTTGAGAGATAAATATTCCATCTGATTTCTGCTGTACTTGAAGTCCTAGAAAGAAAGTAAGCTCACCCATAGAGCTCATCTGAAATTGATCTTTCATTAGCTTTTCAAACTCTTTGCATATTTCCTTCTTGGTAGAACCAAAGATGATATCATCTACATATACTTGAACCAAGAGTATATCACCTTTTTTCTTCTTGATAAAAGGAGTCTGATCAATCTTTCCCCTATGGAACCCATTCTTCAACAGATAATTAGCCAGAGTTCCATACCAAGCTCTTGGTGCTTGATGTAAGCCATAGAGAGCTTTTACCACCTTATAAACTTTTTCAGGATGATTTGGGTCTATGAAACCTAGAGGTTGAGAAACATATACCTCCTCATCAATTATACCATATATAAAGGCACTCTTCACATCCATCTGATAGACCATGAATCCCATAAATGAAGCATAAGCTAGAAAAAGCCTTATTGCTTCAATCCTAGCAACAGGAGCAAAAACCTCCTCATAATCAATCCCTTCTTCCTGAGTATAGCCTTGAGCTACAAGTCTTGCTTTGCTCTTTATCACTATACCTATCTCATCCTTCTTGTTCCTGAATACCCACTTAGTACCAATCACTCTCATGCCCTTTGGCAAATCAACTAGAACCCAAACTTTCTGAATCTTGAATTGAAGCAGTTCTTCTTGCATTGCTTCAACCCAACTTGAGTCCTCCAATGCCTTGAGCACATTCTTTGGTTCTATCTGTGATAGGAAGCATACAAACAAACCTTCATTCTCATCTTCATGGTGTTTTTCCTCATACACAACACTTAGAAGTTCATGATGATCTGGATCTTGTGTTTGTCTTCTAGTCTTCACACCAGATTGTATATCTCCAATCAAATTAGTAAGTGGATGATTCTTGTGAACTATAGTATGGGGAGGAGAAGGAACCTCATAATTCATTGGCATGTTGTGCAGACCAGCTCCAACCATATCAAAGGAATCAACTTGTGGAGCAGTAGTAGAACTTGAACCAGCAGTAGGATTATTTTGCTCAACAGTACTAACTCCACTTGGCCTAGCAGTACTAACTTCATTTGTACTGCTGGTATGTGCTTAAACACATACCTTTTCTTGACCAAATTAAGACCAAAACGACCAAAAAACTGACCAAAATGCCAAAGATATTTGTGTTTTTGTGTTTGTTAATATGCAGGTACGGATATCCCCAAAAAAGGACAAAAACGAAGAAAAAAACAACAAAAACTGAGCTTGATTTGGAAAAGAGTGCAAAAGCCGATGCCGGGAAGACATTATTTATTTGGATAATATTCAAAGCTCGAAAATCCCAATCGGCCCTTGGATTATTCTCACTTGGCAAAAATGGTCCCTGGATTAACTTCGAAGAATGGCAGATTTGATCCATAAAGCTACAACAATTACACCTTTGGTCCTTGTGCTAAATCATTTTATCCTATCCTAAAAACACTAACCGGATCCAAAGAGATTAAACCCAATCCCATCACCAACTCCACAAGGCCCACGCACCCTTGGCTAATTAAAATATGGGTCAACAAAAAAAAAGATAAGCAAACCCAGTCAAACTCTCATTGCAGTCAAACCCCCTTTCCAATTAGTCAAAATCCTAAAAGCACTGTATAACCTTCTTCTTTACCCTTATCCCGCCAAATCCTCCTGCTAATCCCTTCCCATCGTTTTCAACTTTCCAACTCACCCACTACCATCCAAAAACACCCACATGGGTTTGTTTCCCCCTCATCCTTGCCACGATGGCAATCCCAGGAGCAAAGAAAGATCAAACGGCTGAAGTTTAAAGTTGTGGGCAGCAAGTTTTAATCCAAGGGTCATAGTAAAAGCACAAGTAGAGCTGTGGGAACACTCACACAGAAGTAGCACAAGAAAGAAGCCCCTTCGCCTTTAAATAGCAGTCTCTCCTCATAGATTAATTTTTGTCCCTCTTTTCATGTTTTTAGAAAAGTTTAGACCATCTTTATTTGTTTTCTGATTTAATGCTTTCTTAGTCTAATGTTTTACTTAAGTTGTAATTTTACTTCCAGTTTGATGTTTAATGAAATTTTCTAGTTTTCTTGTTTGGTCAACTTTGGTCAAACACCTTATTTTACTGCTTATGCACTGCTTATTTTCTGCTTTTTATTGCTTGTTACTGCTTTTGTTGCTTCTTGTTAGTTTAAAAGTAGTTAAAGGCCTTTGTGATGTTTGTGGCTTCAAAGTTCAAAGCAGTCTGAATTTTTTTTTAGTATTGCCTCACTAGCCTATTTTTTTTTATCTTAGTTTTAGTATAGTTAGAGTAGGATTTAGAGGTTGAATTTTGCTATATTAGTAGCTCCCATAGTAGGTTCCATCTGTTTGAGCTTATGTTGGCCTTAGGAGCTTATTTAGCCCCTAGATCAGCAGCCCAAAGCCCCTTATCTGCCTGTGCATGTGATATCAGCAGACCCCTAGGGCCTTTTAGCTTATTGTGTTTTTTCGAACTTGTCTCTGAATAATCCTAGCTTATTGTGGTTTTAAATTTTTTGGTTTTTGATATTATCTTAGTTAAATTTTCCATTAGCTTTAGCTTTTTAGCTTATTTGTTTTTTCTTTTTCTTTTTTTTTTTTTTTATTTTTTTTATTTTGTTTGTTGCATTTTCCTTTCTTTGTGCTCTTATCTGATCAGATAAGCCATAGCTTTTTCACTGGCAAAAAAAGTTTTTCACTTGCAAAAGTCATTAGTTGTAGTGCTAATTGAAGTCATTGGCTTGAAGGAATCACCATTGATAATAATATCCCATAGTGCATAGTCTTGCACCATGAAATATTGCTCAATTCTGAGCCTCCATAAATCATATTCATTTTGTTTTAGCATTGGGACTTTGGCAAGGATTGAGGTTTGAGGTGTTTCCATGTCCATCTTTTTGGTTGAAAGAGAATAAGTACTTCTGGATCTTCTAATTCAAAGTATCAGAAACCTAGCTCTGATACCATTTGACCGGATCTAAACACACTCCTTGTGTTGAAGATACTTTGAGTATATATTAACTAGCACGCGGAATTTTCTAGCTAATGCTTAGAAGATTGTTTGTGTGATGAATGAATGTAACAGTAATTGTATGAACACAATGTGTAAAACAACCAAATAGCTTCAATATTATTATCAATACGAGTGATCTTTTGAGATTGCAATTGCACTTGTGTTATCACAAAAGATGGGCACCATCTTATACTGAATTCCATAGTCACTGAGTTGACTTTTCATCCAGAGTACATTTGCACAACAACTAGCTGCTGCAACATATTCAGCCTCAGCTGAGGACAAGGCAACTGATTGTTGCTTCTTAGCACTCCAACAGACTAATTCCCACCAAGTATTTGGCAAGACCCTGAGGTGCTTTTTCTGTCCATGTTGCATCCAGCATAGTCAGAGTCTGAGTATCCTTTGAGATCAAGTCCTGAGCACTTTGGATAGTATAATCCAAGGTTAGGAGTGCCTTTCAGGTACCTGAATATCCTTTTCACAGCAGTGATGTGTGATTCTCTTGGGTCAGATTGATATCTGGCACATAGACATACTGAGAATTGGATGTCAGGCCTTGATGCAAGTAGATACATCAGTGATCCTATCATTCCTCTAAAGAGAGTTTGATTTACTGGTTTACCAGTTAGATCAGGACCAAGGTTATTTGGGGGGACCATGGGAGTTTTGACTGAGGCACAGTCACTGAGATCATACTTCTTCAGTAGATTCTTTACATACTTCTCTTGACTGATAGTGGTTCCTCTATCAGTCTGCTTGATCTTTTTCATGGTGATGTTGAGCCACTCTCCATTCCTAGCATGGCTTTTTTCCACAGCCACCTGATCCTCTTCAGAAAGTGCCATCAGTGCACTAACTCTTATTTCCTCATCTGAGGAAACCTCTTCTTCATCCCAGTCATATGCTTCTGCAACTAATACCTTGTTCTTTTTCTAAATAGGTTTAGATGTTTGAGCATCCTGAGAGAATATGGGGTTAGTTTCAAGAAGTGCAAGTTTAGCTTTGATTTTCCTATATTTTGTTTCAAAATCCTTTTGACCCTTGTTTTGAAATTGTTGGGTGGACTGAAACATTTTAGGTTGAAACTTGCTAGTTCTTGAGGAACTGTTTCCTGAGAACTTGTAAGAGGGTTCTGAGATAGTTTTAGAATAACAGTCCCTAGCAAAATGACCCTTTTTACCACATTTAAAGCATTCAGTAGTCTCATTTGCTTTTGGTTTTGTAAAGTTGGACTGATTTCTTTTGATGAAACGTCTTGAACTAGCAAGGAGTGCCCTTTCTTGGAATTCCAAGTTCAAGTCGTTCAGGTACTCCTCACCAGTCCTTTCATCAATTTCTTCTTCAGAATCCTCTTGAATATCCTGCACAACACCATTAGAATAGAAAGCAGTTGATATAGGTGTTGAGGTTAAGGCCTTTTTGGACTCAAGAGCTTTTGAGTCAGGGTATATCCTTGAGATCAAGTTGTCCTCAAAGATAAACTTCCCATAAATTTCAGGGAGCTCAAGGTTCTGAATGTGGTTAGCATTCCTCAGGCCTTGTGAGAAGTTGAGCCACTTCTCAGGGAGACTGTTGACAAAGCCAAACTTTGTCTCATGCTTAGACAATACAACACCATCATTTGATAATTCATTTATCAAAGTCTTGTATCTAGTGTTGGTCTGTGAGAGACTTTCATCGTCTTTTGCCCTGAAAGTATTATACTCAAGTTTAAGGTCCATGACCCTATTTTCCTTGGTATCTGAGGGACCCTCAAAGCTGTTTACCAAGTCATCCCAAGTTTGCTTGGCTGTTAGACAGTTGATGAGTGATTCCATTATATCGTCAGGAAGACATGATATAAGGATGCTTTTCAGGCGTTGGTCTTGATTGGTCACCCTCCTCTCATCAATGGTCCATTGAGCCTCAGGCTTATTTAGCCCTGCAGCTTTCTTAGGGACAAATGGGCCATCCCTGATACAGGTGATGTAGTAGGGTTCCATACCAGTAAGATAGCAAATCATACGCTTCTTCCATTTGCTAAATTTCCCAGCTTCAAGTCTGGGTGCAACAGCAGAGTAGCTGCCACCCTTTTTGTCGACTGGCTAGGGTACATTGATATCAGCCATAGTAGGATCTTGGTTTTAAAAACCTAGAGCACTCTTGGTTAGTTTAAAAGATTTTATAAACCAGAGGCTCTGATACCACTTGTTGGTCCCTTTACACGATTAGAGTTAACTAGAAAGTTAATCTATTTGTGTTTATGACTAATACAATGTTTAAGGTTAATTCTAACAGTTATAAAACGTGAATATAAAAACAACAATATTTTTCAACGCTTAAATTCTTATTAGAAATAATTCCAAGAATCTATTACCCAAGTGTTTTGCGGAACAAACACTTGGGATTGAATAGACAAGGGTATGGGGTGTCTCCTATCGAAACTCAAGTTTTGCTTGAGTGGTAACAATATACCCACTGAGCTATCTCAGTGAGTTGTATACTCTTTGTAGGAGAGAAGTTACTTTGCAAAAGTTCTAAGCTTTCAATATACAAACCACACTTTAACTTCTCTCCCTTCTGATCTATTTATACACAAGTAATCTAAGTATAAGTGATTAAATATAATACAAGTTGTTGAGGTTGCGTGTCTGACAATTACAAAAAGTAATTGTCATTTCCAAGAACCAATAGGAAAGGGCTAATAAGACTTTGGGAGTTGTTGGCTGACACTCCATGACTTTTAGCCGCAATAGGGAAGGTTGGATCTGACAAGAGAAGAGTGTTGGGCTGACACTTTTATCTTCTCAGATCTTTTCCCTATTGTTCCCGCCTTTTCTTCAGGCATTGGTTCCTCAGTCTTCAATCACTTTGTTGTTGAGGAGACTGGGGTTCAGTGAGTTCTTGTCCAACACTCACTGAACCATCATCTTCTTCTTTGGCTTAAGTCTTACTCAGGGAGTACCGCCTTCCTGAGAAGTGAATCCTTCTTCTTGAATTCGCCTTAAGCATCTTGAAGATGACTTACTGAGAGGCTGTTCTCTCAGTGACTTGAATTGTTCTCGGTTTAAGTTTAACACTTAGTTAATTTGTGTCCAAATCATGTTTTACGTATTCTTGGGTTTTTCATGACCCAACAATACTTGAATTAACATACCAAACTTGTTCCAAGGGTACATGACCCATTTACATTTCAAAATGGACAAGGGAGGCTATTTGCCAAACGCCCCTTTAATATTGACTAGAACTACAATCATGTACTATAGAGACTTCATGAATTTTACATGTAAACAAACCATGACTTAAACATGAAAACAAGACCGTTGAGTAACAAAATGACCATATAAATTCAAGTATACCCAAAACACGAAATGACACTCGGGGCTTCCAACTTCAATGCATTTGGTCCAAAAGATTTCCGGTCTTCTAGTCTACCTTCTACACTATAAGCTAAGCTAAGCCCTTACCCTTGCTTCCTTTACTTGTACCTACAAAATCATCATCATCTAAACTGTAAGTGAAAACGCTTAGTAAGTATACAAGATATAACCAACATCACATTTACATAAAATTGGTGATTAACACCAATCATAACATTAAATAGGAGCATAAATGGGATTATTACTCACCTTGACCAAGCAAGTAATTACATAACATTTACATTTAGCATTGGATCCAAGATAACATACATTTACAAGCTCTATAACAAATCACATTATCACAATCATAACATTAACATCATAACATTAACAAGTTATACTCATATACTTACCTCAATTCCTACTAGCTTCCTACATGGCTTTGGTTTGGGCTTCTATAATGCTTCCTATTACAACATTAACTTCAATTAGCAACTCATTAACTATTGAAATCATAAATCCACAAACTTTACTCGCAATACCCAAATCCCACCATATGAACCCTAATTTCTACATTTAGGGAAATTACTTACTTGATGAAGAGACAACAATTAAGGTATCTCTAATGCTTCTTGATCACCTCTTGATGATTAAAATGAGCTAGATGAAGATTTCTAGTCTTCCCTCCTTTTTCTTGCTAAATGTCGACCCAACTAGAACTCTCCAACCATTTCCAGATTTTTCTAAGGATAGGTTATTTAATCATGTGTGGGATTATCTTTGGTCATTTGGCAAATAAGGTCCTTCTAGTCCTATTCTTCTTATTTAGGCCACACATTTAGCTATTACTTAATCTCTAACACATAACTTATATTTACATAGCAATTCACCCCTCCTTAAAATAAAAGTTCGTCCCCGAACTTTATTCTTGAAATAAATGAGGATACTCACTCCTCATCTTCTCTTCCGGCTCCCACCTAATACTCGTACCCTTACGATGCCTCCATTGCACTTTCACTAATGGAATTTCTTTGTTTCGAAGCTTCCTCACTTTCCTTCCTAATATTTCTTCCGGTTCATCTTTTTGCGAAAGTAATTCCGGATCGATTTCGATATCGTTTAAAGTAACTACACTTGTTTCATCCGCCAAACACTTCCTCAAGTATGATACATGAAAGGTATTATGGATACCTCTCATTTCTTCAGGTAATTCTAACTCATATGCTACCTCGCCCACTCGTTTCAAGATTTTGAATGGTCCTATAAACCGAGGACTTAGCTTTCCTTTGTTTTTTATCCTAAAGACACCTTTCCATGGGGAAACATTTAACATCAAAAAATCACCCACTTCGAATTCAATTAGCCTTCTCCGATTATCGGCATAACTTTTCCACCTATCTTGCGCCGCTTTAAGTCTTGCCCAGGTCATTTCAATCTTTTCCGTTGTTGCCAATACTATATCCGTGTTTGCCAACTCTCTTCTTCAAACTTCTTCCCAACACACGGGCGTTCTACACCTTCTACCATAAAGCATCTCATATGGTGGCATATCAATACTCGCATGATAACTATTATTATAAGCAAATTCAATTAAAGGTAAATGATCGTCCCAATTTCCTCCAAAGTCAATCATGCAAGCTCGAAGCATGTCTTCTAAAGTTTAAATCGTTCTCTCGCTTTGCCCATCGGTTTGTGGATGAAAAGCCGTGCTCATATGAAGTTTCGTACCTTACTCTTCTTGGAAATTGATGAAGCGAAAAGTGTACCGCTTTTAAGGGGTCATTTAAGCCCTAAATCGTATTTATTTGAGCAAATATTGCCCTAAATCGTTCCTTTTGTCATTTTAGGTACTTTTGAGAAGAAATCTGGAAAAGGAGGCATTTTGGACGTTTTTGGAGCATAAAAGTGAAGAAAACGGCAAAGTCTCAAAAATCGGCTGAAAGTTACCTTTGACGGCGTCATATTTAACCCTGGACGGCGTCATGCCTTGGCAAAAGTGGTGGATGTGAAATTTACTCATGATAAGCCAGAGAAATTGCATGGAAATTCTGACGGCGTCACGCTTTAATCTGATCAAGGTCGTCACGTTATAATTCAAAGAGGGACGGCGTCACGTTCATAGTCTGAAGGCGTCAAGCCTTGATAAGCCAGAACGGATTTTGGAGAGCTAAAGAGGGACGGCGTCAAGAAGGTCATCCGAGAACCCTAAAAGCGGCGAGGTGACGACGTCACACTCCATAACGTGACGCCGTCAGATCCAAAAATCTATATATAGTTTTGCAATTCTTTGTCATTAGTGTGGAACTTATTGGGGAACTTTGTGTGTGAAAACCCTAGGACGAATTTGGCAGCTCTTTCAAGGCTTTTTGCCTTGAGATCTTCCATGTTACATTGAAGATAAGTTATCAATTAATCATTCAATATGTCTATGTGTTGTTTGATTCTATCTTATTCTTGTCTTTTGTTTAACATGTTAGGCTAGATTTATCTTGTGTTTGCTTAGATCTAATGAAACCTACCTATTGATTATTGGTTATTAGTGTGTTGTTAGTTGTATTGGATGATTGTTCATCTATGTTAGGCTTAAGAAAACTGGCTAACTTCCTATTCGGTAACTTGCTTGAACGTCTTAAGAAACATGAACCAATGCGTACTAAAGGTTTTTATGGTTGTATTTAATGCACAAGCGAATTCTAGTGATCCCATGTTAGGAGCTTCCTAGCCGGCTCGACATAGGAGTGAAGTAGGAGCTTGTAGAGTTGGGGAAGTATGTACGCCACCCCACGAATGGTATTCAGGAATACACCCGTCATCCACGCGACTAATACACACTAATCAACCGGTAAAAGATAGTTAGGGAGTAAGAAAATCTAAGTAAACACATTTCCCTCCACATAAGTTTTCACCAACATTTTCATTTTTTGTTATTTTATTTAATTTGCATTCGTAGTAATTTGGGTTAGTTGACTAGCAACTAATTCCGCCCACTCTTTCAAACCCGAGATTTTACTTGCTTTCATAAAAATATAAAAACATAAAAAGAATCTTCTCTCACCCTTAGACCTATTAAAGTAGTTTTTCATACCTAACGAACACTATTCCCTGTGGAGAACGATCAATCCCCCGTACTTACCACTACACTATACTACATCGGTCAGGTACACTGCCTGGTGGGGTTGTAAGCCTCTTGAGATCCCTCGAGAGGTAAAACCTGTTGTAAGGTCGCAAAACCACGCATCAAGTTTTTGGCGCCGCTGCCGGGGAATAGTTATTGTTTAGGTTTGAATTTTTATTTTATTAGGTCTACTCGCTAGATTCCTTTCTAGTGAGATTTTTATTTTCTTTTTCTAGGTTTTCTTTAGTCTATCTATTTTCTTCGTTTCTTTGTTCGTAACCATTACCATTCGACATCATGGAAGATGGTAATATCCTTGATCCCAACATCCCACCACCACAACAACAACCACCACCTCCTAGAGCCCGTACTTTAGGAGAGTACTCCCGTCCTAGCCACCATGGCTATCGAAACACCATTGAGCTCACTCAAGGAGCCAATGTCACACCCTTGCGATCCGACACCATCCGGTTGGTGCAAAGCGGATGCGCATTCCATGGACTTCGTTCTGAAGATCCTAATCAACATCTCAAGGACTTTCTCAAAATTGTTGATTCTATAGACCTTGATGTTGCCACTCGAGAGACGACCCGATTGCGTCTCTTTCAATTCTCTCCGCGGGACCAAGCTAGTCAATGGCTAGAGCGTCAACCCGCAGGATCCATCACCTCTTGGGATGATCTCACCACTCGTTTCCTTGCTCAGTTTTTCCCACCGGGAAGAACTACCAAGCTAAGGAAGGATATCTTGACGTTTGAAAAACGTCGAGGCGAAACCCTCTACGGGGCATGGATTCGATTCAAGGACTTACTCCAAAAAGTCCCTCATCATGGCATAAATCTATGGCTTCAAATCCAAATCTTCTATGACCATGTCGATTACCATACCAAGCGTGCCATCGATCAAGCCGCCGGGGGCAGATTGCGCGACAAAAGCGCCGAGGAATCATGGGAGATCATTGATGAGCTTGCATCCGACGATGATGAATTGTGGCAAGTTTCCCACGATGTACGCTCGGCGGTCAAGACATATTCGTCACCCGATACAGCCAATCAAATTACTGAGGAAAGCGTAAGTGAACTTGAGAAAAGGGTTGCATATCTTATGGAAAAGCAAAAGAGACCCTTAAGTCCACAAAAAGCAACAATTAACTCGGTCTCAAGCGTTAAGCAAATACCATTGTCCGAATCACCCCGTAGGGAAAATACTAAACCTTTCCATAAGCACGCTCCACCCAACCCACCACCTCAGGAACTTAGTCCAACATTCGAAGCTCGAATGAGAGAATACATGTCAAAACACTCCGAACGGTTGGCGAAATTTGAGGAAGCCGTCTACAAACAGAAGGAGGAAATGGAAGAGAAGATGGCGGAGATGATGAACCTTTTGAAAGAATACGCAAATACAAAGGCTCCTAAAAATGTGCTAGTGCGGAAAGATGTTGAAGTTCCCAACACTAAATGTGTTAATGTCATCTCCGTCGTCCAAGAGGGTGAAAATGATGAAAGAGGAAAGTTGATAACTATGGAAGTTAACAAAATTGACCTCGTCCCACTTAAAGACGGAAACACCAATGCCTACACATGTGATTCCGACAAGGGAAAGGAGGCGCCCACTGAGGAGCGCCAATTGGAAGAACCACCAAAGTCACAACAAGTGAGGCATTACTTGAAGCACGAAATAAACAAGGAAACCATAAACGATTGGGTGGGAAACTATCGACGTACTCATCTACCCAACAAGGAGTCCAAGATGATGGAACCAGATGATGAATTCGACACATTACCCGGAGGGCAATTGTATGAGTGCCTCATAAGACAAAAGTTAGTGGAAAAGCAGGAATTCTACAGGGTCTTCGAAATACCATGCAGCATTGGAAAACTCAAGTATCTGGATGCGGTAGCTGACCAAGGTTCCGATGTAAATTTGATGCCTTTATCCGTTTATGTCCAGTTAACCGACGAACTGCCATCCATCACCCGTACTAAACTCTCCTTTGCAAAACATTCTTACGAGTACCCGTTAGGAATTGCGGAAGATGTGTTGGTCAACGTTGCCGGATTCCTATATCCGGTCGACTTCATGATTATTGAAAGAAATGACATGAATATGCCAATAATCCTTGGGGCACCCTTTCTCGCGACCACTAGGGCACAAATCAATTACGAAAAAAGCACCATCCAAATGAAGAAGGGGAAGAAGACGATAAACTTCCCGACGATTCCACGTCATATACGAGATGTTGCTCTACAAAAGAAGATGGAGGCTAACCCCAATGTAATCCGTGGTAATGTTCGAGAGAAAATCTTTGCATGGGAGGCAAGGATTAAGAATTACAATGAAAATGAGATTAGAGAATGTAAGGGTGGAAATAACGATTATATTGAGGCTGGTGAGCAGCCTAATAACCCCGCCGAATTTACAAAAGGAGACTCAGTGCTTCTAAGGCATTCAGAAACAAAAGAACCTACCGATGAACCAAGTCCCTGGTGGTACGGACCATTGACAATTGAAAGTCTACACCATGATGGGGTAGTAAGCTTGACCAGCAAGGGAGGAGGTGATGTGACTGTGAATGTCAAGCGATTGAGACACCACCACCCTGATAACAAGGATTATATCTATCAGGGATACGTCATTATGAATGATGGAATCACGTAATGTACGTGACTTTGAGTCTAGCTACAAGACTCGTTAATAAAGAAAAGCGCTTCTTGGGAGGCAACCCAAGCTTTATTTGCTTTGTGTGTTTATTTATTTGTTTGTTTGATTTTTTTTTTCCGTATGTGTGTTTAAGTTTTATTATTATTGATTCATGTTCAAAACTAATTTGTGAAAATGCTTTATCTTGTTTTTAACTTCGTCTTAACTACATATAAAGGTATTTTGCAAAAGTTAAGTGTAAGGGAAATCTAAATCGGTTTATTAGAACACAAATGAACATGAATCATAATAATAATAAATTAACATACATATTAGTATTTGTTTGAGTCAAATGCTTGTATCGAGTCATAATGATGTTTTGCAGGATTTCCAGAAAGTAAGGTATAGGTTTTTCCAAAATTTTTCCGGAAACGTAACATGAGAATTCTGTCAGATCATTTCTGACGGCGTCAGGAGTTACAACCTGACGGCGTCAGGTTTAATTTTCTGAAAATTTTTGAAAGTTTTGTTTTCATAAAAAGTTTTTATTAAATCTATAACTTATAATCTCCAGAAATCTGCAAAATTATCATTCCACAAGCATTATATCCTTATATATATAGATTTATCCCGCCGATGTTATGCAGGTTTTCGTGTTTATTTTCTCAGGTTTAACAGGTTATTTTGGACAAGGAAATGTTTTGGATCAAGCTTATGGCGATGCATTAGTCATGGAGCTTCAACATTCTCTTTGGAAGAAGATCTAACCGTGTTACTTCATTATCCACCGGACAAATCAGGGGAGTATTTGATTTCATTCTTTTACTTTATACTTTTACATCTTGTTATTTGAACATTGGGGACAATGTTCATCTTAAGTGTAAGGGGGGGGGGTAAAAGTACGATTAGAGAATACAAGTGCGCTTGATTTTTGTTTGTTTAATAGTGGATGTGTAATAAAACTGAGATAAATACCTGTTAGGGTAATTTTAGTGCCAAATTTAAAATTTTTTACAACATATAGGAGTGAAACTTTGATCTTAATGAGCGTCTCACGGATAGGAGTTATATGACTAGCACAAAAACCGTACCACTAAAAAATTTTCCACCCCCAAATATGTGAGGTTCGCCCCTAGAATTGGTAGGAAAAGCATTTATGCTATGATGTGTGTACCGGTAGCACTTAGATTCTAGAACTTGCGTTAGGACCATTCCGAGGCCACAAGTGAGACTACATTCGTGTAGTTAGATTTACTACATGATAAGAGGCATTAGGATTAACCCATTGTTTTACACCTGTGTTTTTGTTATAATTACATTGGCTACATTGGTCAAGTAATTCTCCCACACCCTTTGCGTTGTACTCATTTTTAGTACACGATACCCCTAGTACACCCCTCAGAGCCTATCTTTTCGTTTCGACCTTTAAGCATTTTACTTAAAGGAAGAATTTGTTACACCCCACTAAAATGTACACCCAAATCGCCTTAGCCTACCTTGTATGCACTCATTTTTAGTGCATTATTGTGACAACATTTGTTTAAACCCAAGTTAATTATCTAGTTGATTACATGGTTGCTAAGTCGAGTCATATCCTTGTACATATTGTTTTGGGACGATTGGGACTCATGGGTAAAGTACTAGTGTAATGGAGTAATGGGGAAGAACATCATTTATTACCCCCATATGTGCTAAATATTTTAAAAGTACTCCAAGTTTTTCAATTATCTTAATTCGAGTCATTAGAATAGTTATTTGTAAAGTTATGTAAAAGTTCAAGTGTAAGGGGAATGCAATGCCCCTATGATGTATTATTTTGGATGGTAGGGCAAGAGTGTATGAAAAAAAAAAAAAAAAAATCAAAAAAATCAAAAAAATCAAGAAAGATACAAAAAAAAATGAGAAAAAGAAAAATAGAAAAAACATACGGACTACCATCCCGTTTCATTTTATATTTATCTTATGTTTTTGTTATTTTGTTTTTAGCTTAAGATTGAGTCGAGTCTTGGCTTAGCAACATTGTATAGTACATGTAATTGATCAAGATCTTTAACTCGCCACCAGTAAAATATCCTTTATCCAACAAAACCGTGTTTTCCTTTTCCCTACACCTAACATTATAACCCATTTAAAAGCCCTCTTTGATAGTTTATCTTAGGTGCTTACGCCTAGTGGAGGAGGTTTTTGATCCTTTCCCAAGCCTATGGTAATCTATTTGCTATGACAGGTAGTGAGAGATATTATCCGTTTGCATTTATGAGATTTATTTTGATGACACTTGAGAGATGCGAGTATCTAAACATTACTTATGAGGTGCTAGTTTGTAATCTCCGTGCTTATTATGATTAAAGTGGAACGAATATTTGTTGTAATTACTTTTATGTTAGCATTAAATGACCCCTAACTTGTATTTTGATTAGAATAAAAGCGCATTTGCTTGAGGACAAGTAAATCTCAAGTGTAAGGGTATTTGATGAAGCGAAAAGTGTACCGCTTTTAAGGGGTCATTTAAGCCCTAAATCGTATTTATTTGAGAAAATATTGCCCTAAATCGTTCCTTTTGTCATTTTAGGTACTTTTGAGAAGAAATCTGGAAAAGGAGGCATTTTGGACGTTTTTGGAGCATAAAAGTGAAGAAAACGGCAAAGTCTCAAAAATCGGCTGAAAGTTACCTTTGACGGCGTCATATTTAACCCTGGACGGCGTCATGCCTTGACAAAAGTGGTGGATGTGAAATTTACTCATGATAAGCCAGAGAAATTGCATGGAAATTCTGACGGCGTCACGCTTTAATCTGATCAAGGTCGTCACGTTATAATTCAAAGAGGGACGGCGTCACGTTCATAGTCTGACGGCGTCAAGCCTTGATAAGCCAGAACGGATTTTGGAGAGCTAAAGAGGGACGGCGTCAAGAAGGTCATCCGAGAACCCTAAAAGCGGCGAGGTGACGGCGTCACACTCCATAACGTGACGCCGTCAGATCCAAAAATCTATATATAGTTTTGCAATTCTTTGTCATTAGTGTGGAACTTATTGGGGGACTTTGTGTGTGAAAACCCTAGGACGAATTTGGCAGCTCTTTCAAGGCTTTTTGCCTTGAGATCTTCCATGTTACATTGAAGATAAGTTATCAATTAATCATTCAATATGTCTATGTGTTGTTTGATTCTATCTTATTCTTGTCTTTTGTTTAACATGTTAGGCTAGATTTATCTTGTGTTTGCTTAGATCTAATGAAACCTAGCTATTGATTATTGGTTATTAGTGTGTTGTTAGTTGTATTGGATGATTGTTCATCTATGTTAGGCTTAAGAAAACTGGCTAACTTCCTATTCGGTAACTTGCTTGAACGTCTTAAGAAACATGAACCAATGCGTACTAAAGGTTTTTATGGTTGTATTTAATGCACAAGCGAATTCTAGTTATCCCATGTTAGGAGCTTCCTAGCCGGCTCGACATAGGAGTGAAGTAGGAGCTTGTAGAGTTGGGGAAGTACGTACGCCACCCCACGAATGGTATTCAGGAATACACCCGTCATCCACGCGACTAATACACACTAATCAACCGGTAAAAGATAGTTAGGGAGTAAGGAAATCTAAGTAAACACATTTCCCTCCACATAAGTTTTCACCAACATTTTCATTTTCTGTTATTTTATTTAATTTGCATTCGTAGTAATTTGGGTTAGTTGACTAGCAACTAATTCCGCCCACTCTTTCAAACCCGAGATTTTACTTGCTTTCATAAAAATATAAAAACATAAAAAGAATCTTCTCTCACCCTTAGACCTATTAAAGTAGTTTTTCATACCTAACGAACACTATTCCCTGTGGAGAACGATCAATCCCCCGTACTTACCACTACACTATACTACATCGGTCAGGTACACTGCCTGGTGGGGTTGTAAGCCTCTTGAGATCCCTCGAGAGGTAAAACCTGTTGTAAGGTCGCAAAACCACGCATCAGAAATCTTGCCAAAAGTTTGATGTGAACCGCCCGTCTCTATCGGAGACTATAGAGATGGGCACTCCATGGCGTGCAATGATATCGTTGACATAAATCTTGGCTAACTTGTGAACGGGCATATTCTCTCGAATCGGAATAAAATGTGCACTCTTTGTTAGGCGATCTACTATAACCCAAATTGCATCGTTCTTCTTTTTCGTCCTTGGCAATTTCGTAATGAAGTCCATTGTAATCTTTTCCCGCTTCCAAACCAGAATGTCTAAAGGTTGAACTTTTCCATACGGCTTTTGGTGTTCGGCTTTAACCTTTAAACAAGTTAGACATTTCTCGACGTACTTTACACAATCCCTTTTTATACCCGGCCACCAATAATTCTTCTTCAAATCATGGTACATCTTTGTGGCTCCCGGATGAATAGAATACTTTGACTTGTGAGCTTCTTCTAGGATCAATTCTTTGACATCGCTCCGAAAAGGAACATAAACCCTTCCATATCGATTCTTAATCCCTCGACTATCTTCATCAAGATGTGGAATGTGAGAAGTAATACGTTCACTCTCTCTATTCTCCTCCTTCAATGCTTCTTCTTGAGCTAGCTTGATTTTATTAAAAAGATCGGACGTAACAATCATCCGCAATGAATGAATTCTAGTAACTTCGTTTCGATCCTTGCAGCTCAATGCATCCGCCACGACATTCGCCTTACCGGGATGGTAGCGAATTTCGCAATCGTAGTCCTTTAACAAGTCCAACCATTTTCGTTGCCTCATGTTCGGATCTTTCTTTTCAAGGAAATATTGAAGACTTCTATGATCGGTGTAAATTACAAACTTAACACCATACAAATAATGCCTCCAAAGTTTTAGAGCAAAAACCACAGCCGCAAATTCAATATCGTGAGTGGCATAATTTTCTTCATGCTTCTTTAGTTGTCTCGAGGCGTAAGCAATCACCTTACCCCTTTGGATAAGAACACACCCGAGACCGGAATAAGACGCGTCACTATAAACCACCATATCTTCGGTTCCTTCTGGCAACACGAGAACCGGTTCTTCACATAACTTTTTCCGTAGCACACAAAAGGCTACGTCCTGTTCTTCACCCCACTCAAAAGTAGCGTTCTTCTTAGTGAGTCTTGTTAGCAATGATGCGATTTTGGAGAATTCTTGAATAAACCTACGATAATATCCCGCAAGGCCAAGAAAACTCCGAATTTCACCAACATTCCTTGGTGCATACCACTTCATTACAGCTTCCACCTTTGAAGGATCAACTTTAATACCATCGGAATTAATAACATGACCGAGGAATTGTACTTCTTGTAACCAAAATTCACATTTTGAGAATTTGGCGTACAATCTTTCTCTTCTCAATGTCTCTAAAATCTCCCGTAAATGCGCGGCGTGATCCTCCTTACTTTTTGAGTAGATAAGAATATCATCGATGAACACATTGGTCTACATACGCGGTTCATAAGGTCCATGAAAACCGCAGGCGCGTTCGTGAGACCAAAAGGCATAACTGTAAACTCGTAATGCCCATATCGGGTCCTAAAAGCCGTCTTAGGAATATCTTCTTCTCGAATCTTCAACTGATGATAACCCGAACGAAGATCAAATTTAGAAAACCACCTAGCACCTTGAAGTTGGTCAAAAAGGTCATCAATTCTTGGTAACGGATACACATTCTTCACCGTGACTTTATTCAATTCGCGATAGTCAATGCACATTCTCATACTACCATCTTTCTTCTTAATGAACAAGATTGGAGCTCCCTATGGCGAACTACTAGGACGAATAAAACCCTTGTCGAGCAATTCTTGAAGTTGGCTCATCAACTCTTTCATTTTGGACGGGGCTAGCCAATAAGGAGTTTTGGCAATAGGGGTAGCACCCGGAACAAGATCAATACGGAATTTGACTTGCCTTTCGGGTGGAATACCCAGCAAGTCTTCTGGGAAGACGTCACAAAATTCATTTACAACCGGGACATCGTCCATGCTCTTCTTCTCAAAGCTTGTATCTACCACGTGAGCCATGAAGGCATAGCAACCACGCGATAAATATCTCCTAGCCTTCATCACGGAGCATAACTTTAGTTCACCTTTTCTTTTATCACCATAAATAATCATTTCACGACCGCTAGGATTCACAACTCGAATGATCTTTTGGCTACAAAGGATAGCCGCAGTATATTTGTCAAGCCAATCCATACCAATAACAATATCAAATTCCCCGAGCATTATAGGAATTAAGTCAATCTTAAAGGCGTTATCATCAATCTCTATCTCTACGTCTCGATACACATTCGATACAACAACAATTTTACTATCGGCTATTTCGACTTCTAGAGGTAGCGGGAGTTTAACTAGTGGGGAGGTTAGATGCTTGCTATAATCATAAGATACGAAGGACACACTAGCACCCGAATCATATAAAACCCGAGCGGGTACGGAATTAACAAGATGAATACCTGTGATGACATCGGACCCCGACTTGGCTTCATCGACACTCATTTGATAAATTCGAGCTTTTGGTTTTGGGACTTCTACTTTCTCCTCTTTGACGGTTCTCAATGGTTTTGCTTTAATTGCCTTTGTTTTCGGGAAATCCCTCAACTATGCCCAATCTCGTTACACCCGTAACATACTATCATCGGTTTGGTGCAATCTTTGCTTTGATGGTCTAACGCTCCGCATTTGTAACACCCCGGCATATTACGCCTACATTCTCCAAGATATAACTTACCACACTTCGGACATGCTACCTTAGCTTTATTTCCCACACCTTTCTTGTCATGGTCAAATTTAGTTTTCTTCCCATCTCGATCTACAAACTCTAGCTTCCTCTTTGGTTCCTTAGCCTCTTTCTCCTTCCTCCTTAGTAAATCCGCCTCTCTCACCCGAGCCCTACTCAGAAGATCTTCTAAAGTAGTGCATTTAAATGGTGAGATTACATCACGGATATCATCCTTAAGCATCCTTTGGAATCTATCAACTTTAAGCTTCTCATTTCCATGGTATTCGGGACAATACGGAACCATATCATTAAACTTTCTCCACAACTCATTCACCGTCTCATTAGTTTGAGTGAGAGATTGGAACTTCTCTCGTATTTTGTCAATTTCTTCAACCGGAGCATACTCGGCACTAAACAACTCCTTGAATTCCTTCCAAGTACATGTCTCAGCCCAAGGTTCGCCTTTCTCACACACCTTCCCTTCCCACCAAGTCTTAGCACTATCAAGAAGAAAGTTAGTAGCATAGATAACCTTCTTCCTTTCCTCACAACCACTAGTACGGAAAGCACCCACTACAGCTGTAATCCACCTATTACTAACAATTGGATCAAGTACACCGGTAAACAGTGGTACATCACAAGCTGTGAAGTCACGGTAAGTAGCCTTATCATTCTTAGGTTCTTTCGCTACTCCACATTCCTTCTTAAATTCTTTGAATTCTTCTTTCATTAGTTCCCTAAGATTTTGCGTTGTCTGATTAACATAGAAAGGCATTGCTTGCTTAATAGCTTTACCCACTCTTTTTGCTAGCATTGAGTCCAAGGCTTTCATCTCCTCTTCGGAGAAACCCCTAAAGTTAGGTCCCCCGGAACTAGAAGAAGAGGAACTTTCATTGTCTTTGTCTTTGTTACCCACATCGCTTGCTGAAGACTCGGCATGTTTAGATGTAACACCCTAACCCGACAAGGGTAAAGATATCACAATATGGATTCATATCAGAACAAAACAAAGCATGCATCTTACAGTAATACCAAAATTCAAAGGATTACAAATGAAATACTGATTCTACAAGGTTATAAACGAAAACTTCCAAAACTAATTCTAAAACATAATATCTTCTATCTAACTCTAATCCAGAATAGCTATCAAGCCTTCTAAGTCCAGAGGTACACTCTCACTTATCCCCAGCTTCCTACTAAAAACCTGCCGCAGGAAAAGAAATGCGGCTGAGCTTCAAAAGCTTAGTGAACAGATATATAGATAACAGAAACGATAATGGATAGCAGTACAAAGGAAATCAGAAAATACAGATCATACAGAAACAAAATCAAATGAAGGATTAGGAATAAGAAATAGAATAAATGAAACGAAATACGAATAAGAAATAAATAAGGTTTAAGAATAAGGAAAACAGAAATCTATCACGAGCCCAGATAACAGATAATATCATAACAGTGTAAACATATAAGCAATCTAGAGGGGATACCTCTCAAGTAACCAGATAATATGAGGGGTGACCTCATGTATCAAATCGGAGTGATCAGCTCCCAGATATTGTGAAAGACGTGTATCGCACACACCATCAGTCACCAGAGATATATATATAACAGTTAAATAATAACAGATAACAGAAACAGATCAAATCTAGGATGCATCCATACGCCCCAGGAGGCCAGATTCTTCTCCTACAAATATAACAGGGACGGAATAGGTCATCACTCTCCTGCCCTAGAGTCATGTCAAAGGTGCATCAATGACATGGACATGAAACCCTCATGCCTAGTGATTGGCTCGGATATCAGACTGTAGGTCAAAAGGTCAGATGTCATACACTTATCAGAGTCATATCTAAGGGTTCATGGCAAAAGGTTCGTGTCAAGTAGTTTCAGAATTAAATATCAAAGGTTCAGTATCAGATGGTTCAATATCAGAAAGATCAACATGTATCAGAAGGTTCATAATCAAAGTTTCATAGCAACAGTTTATTTAGAAAGGTTTCTATTTAAAAGTCCCATTAAAACAATCCTTCAAAAATGGTTTTCATAACAACTGATCTTACAACATAGTTTTCATAAAAATGGTCTTCCAAAACTTTTAGTAACTTCCATTTAAAGTGGTATCACTTCTTTTTAAAATAGCTTTTCTCATACAGTTTCATATGTAGTTTAAGAAAGGTTCAAAATCAATTAAGTTCAAATAAGGATTTAACAGATTAAGGTTTATATCAAAAATCAAATCAAAGTTTACAACAAGTATATCATATTAAGGTTCAAAACACGGTTTACAGATCAGGGTTCAGAACAAGAGATCAAAACAAAAGGCTCAAGAAAGGTTCAGAACAAAGAAACACATTAGAGGTTCACAAACAGGTTTACAATCAGAGTTCAGGAAAAAGGTTCAGAATAAAAGAATCATATCAGAGGTTCAAACAAAAGGTTCAAGACAAACAGATCACAACAAAGATCTACAAACAGAAGGGAACATAGCAATAGTATAGGAAATCCTAATAAAGAACAAGATGAAAATCAGAATGAAAAGGGAGAAAATACCCTTACCGAAAAAGGGCAGAATATTTGTACCTTATTAGCAAAGCAGAATAAGCAAAACAGACACGGAACAGACATCAGGAGTTCTCCTTCTTCACACCTAAAGAAGTAGAAGATGGAATTACTACAGATTCTAGTTCAGATTCTTACTTTTAGTTTACCTATCCATTTGAAGTAACTTTCTATTTTTGGTAACTTTCCAGATTTAGTAACTTTCTATTTTTAGCAGGTTTCCAGAATTAACAGATTTCCGTATTTAACCAGATATTAATATCTCAGATTATGTTAAGTCCTTATTTAAGGCTTATTATGGTATTAAGGTATCTTTTAGCAGGTTACAAAAGTTTAGGGTTTATTATGACAGATTTTCATAGTTCAGGGTTTTAATTGTAAATTCATCTAATTCAAAGGCATAAAGTGAAAATACTTTAAGTTACTGACTTAAATACTTATTTTATTCAAAATGACATCTTAATCCTTTTAGTTTCACAATTTACAGATTATACCCCTCTAGTTACCATATTTAAAAAATAAACCCTAGATTTACATAATTTACAAATTAAACCCTACAATATCCATATTTACCAAACAAGCATCTTATTTTACATAATTACAGAATGTAACATCAGAATTAAGTATATTACAGATCAGATCCCTCATAATTCAGAATTTACATAAATGGTCCTTTAAGTTTACAAAACTTATAAATTAAATCATAATTTCATAACAATTACATATTAAGCCCATAAATCATCAAAATTACACATTACAATTTTAATATCAGTATTTACTCAGAATAACATCAAGATTCCATAATTTACACTTTTAGTCCCTCTATTTTAATTAATTACAAAATAACCCTTATAAATACAATTAATTCATTATCTTGCAATATTTACACTTAGGACCCTCAAGTTATATTTTTCCCACATTCCTACAGATGTATATAACATTATAAAAATACCCTACAATTTTCAAAGTTGGCAAAACAGGTCCTTACAATTTTAAAATCAAATCGGATTGCATAATTAAATTCCAAAACAAGCCCTAATATCATCCAATCATCATACCATAATTTTCCAATCATCATTAGCATTTATTACATCCGATTTCACAAGAAAAACCCTAATCCTAATTCGTACTAGGGTTTTATCAATTTTTCTTAATTATTTTACATAATCCGATTTAAACAATAATTAGCATCAATTAATCTAGGCTTCTAAAAATCAAGTGGAAATTTTTTCTAGCTTATATTATCATCAAAGAACATATAAAAAATATGGTTGCACCTCAAAAAATTCATATAGCATGATTTACGAATTAAGTTTGTTTTATGCCTTTTATTTTTGTATGCCTTAATAACCATGCATGATTCGTGTTTCTTATTTTTATTAGGTTATATTCGACCCATAGATCACTAGAAAAATGCTGGATAATTTTTAGAACGTAAGAATAAGTCGTGAAAAATCATTACCTCTCGGATGACACAATCAAAGAAAACAATTAAAACGAACAAACGAAGGCTTCTAAATTCAGGTTCCTATTTTTCTTAGCTCCTTAATACTCCAAAGAACACCATAAAATTATTCGTTCAGGTCCAGAAGTCGTGTGGAGGGTTTGGAGAATTTTTCTTGGTCGATTTATGTTTATCGGATTTCTTAGGGTTTTTAGGAAATAAAAGATTTTGTATTTATATTATTAGAACCGACTTTAGGAAGAATAAAATCCAGATTTTTAGTATTAGAATTATACACAAATTAGGATTTGTATTTTTGTATATTTTCCATATTTATTTTGATACTTTTCTTAATTATAATTATTTTACAAAACATAATTAATTTAAATAAATGTAATTCGGATCCTAAATAACATGTACATGTGAATTAAAAATTTTGGACATTCAGAAATAATATAATGTTGTCCCAGAAATTAATTCGTTTCATATATAGTACATTTTCAGAAGTTTGGAATCGTTTCAGAATTTTATAACTGATTTTATTATGTTTTATGATTTCAGGAGCAATTTGGTAATTTTACAGGTTATCTGAATTTCAGGTATTACATTAGAAGCCGTAGATTTTGCGACTTCCTTTGGGTGAGGGGTTTCCATCTCTTCTTCTTACTGAAAATAATAAGTCACAATATCAAGTACAATCATATATATAGTTGATGCATGAATGACATTTATATCCTTACACTAAACACCCTAGCTCGTCACCCGTGTATGATCCAAATGATTTCAACTTCACATATGTTCCATATTTTTATCACTACGGTGGCCAGGCGTAGCCATAAAAATATTTAACATATGGGTCCTCAAAATCATTCAAACAATACACAATTAACAAGCACTAGCTCTAAACGTATCTATACAAGGCCTAAGTCTAGGAAATCCTAAGGTGAAATCCTAATTCTCTTAGACCGAAGCTCTGATACCAAGTTGTAACACCCCGTGACCCAACACGACTAAAAATGTGAAATTTTTTCGCAAAACGTACGCCTGAAAACTGACCAACAGTTACTCTTTTTCAAACTGACAAGAATCCATACATAATTAGACCTTGAGACTAATTTTATATGAAACTAGACTCAATTACCTTCAAAACGACGGGTGGCATAACCCGTGACGACCTACGGTTCAAAAGTTACGATTTTTTGAAGATTGCCAAAATCTGGCAGAAATCACCCATCCGATCGGATGGGCATCCAACTGATCGGTTGGATGATTCTGTCCAGAATTTGGGGTGTCAAAATCCACGCTGGAAACCCGAATTCCCGAACTCGAAACTTGACCAAACTTTCCAGATTTCTTTGGTACACTAATGGGCTCATTTTCATGCAAAAACATTGTGACATTTCGTAATTTCAAGGTCAATATCTAATTCATATTCTATTTCTATTTTCACTTGAGTAAAAATTCCATTCTTACTTTTCACCCGATCTAGCGATTTTCGCATTTCTAGCTATTCACGAGCCGTGTTTAGGATTCCTATCCGTTTTCATGTCATAAGTGATTTAATATTCCATCATATACTCCTAATATTAAAAACTTTTATATCTCACATTTTCTGTTTCGTTTCACGATTTCGTCAAATTTTGGTAACAACTCGCGTTTTCAGTCTGCTTTTTTGATTTTTAGTTTCGTTTTAACACTCCGGCAACCCAAGGCTCTCATGAAATATTAATATTAGTCATTTTAATAGTTCATAACAATTTCATAATATTTTTATAACACTTTTATAAAAATTCACATTTTCAGGTCACCCGGTACTGCGTAATTCGCGTTTTTAAGACCGTACACTTGATTTAAACCCCACAAACACACTAATACACCAAATATTAGCCCAATATTAATAAAATCTGACCTTTAACTTTATTTTTCAAGCTTTGGTCATTCACCACTCTTCACTCTTCCAATTTACCACTTAAAACCCCTAAATACTACTCATTACCTTACATAATACACTTCAACACTTTAATAAACTTATACATACATTATATAAATCATTTTTAAAATAAAAATGAATCCAACCCTTCCCTTTTAAGGCCTTAGGCCGGCCACCCTTACCCACACACACACTCTTCATATTTTTTTTTCATTTCCAAGAAAATAATCATTCATCCTCCCATGCAAATCTCACCTTAAGTAAAAAAAAAACCATCCATTTCCTCTCTTCTTCCTTGTGGGCTGCGGAAATTCATCACTAAAATACACTCATATCATCTTGATTTTTATCCCAAAATCATCTCCACAACATCTTCTTGAAGGTGCTCACAAAAGGTGGTGGTTTGGATCAAAGTTTTGAAGATTCTATTGATGTTTCTTGGGGTTTTCTTGAAGTTTTCCTTAAGTTGGTTAAGGAGCTTTTCCAAGGTGTTTTAGGGATGTGATCTTTAGGGTTTATCAAGGTTAATACTTGGGTACAAAGGTTGGTTGAAAAGCTTGGGTATTGAATCTCTTGGTTGGTGATTGTTAGGCTAGTGTTCTTGTTCTTGATTCTCTTGTTTCTCATCCATAAAATCCTTGTAAGGAACCAACCTTCATCTTTTCATTTCTCTACTGTATTTACATGTTACTTTATGTGTTTTATATGTTACATAAGTTATTGATGCTTAAATATGCTTGGTACATACTAAAAATCACTAGAAAATCCTAATAGGACTTGTTTTGCAAAACAGTCTGCTGATCAGTGGCAAAAACGTAATTAACTGGATGAAACAATAGACTTTGGACCTAAACTAAAAATTTGTAGTTGTATTCAGAGTAATAGATTTGAAACCTATAAAAGTCATTTTTTTTGTACATGACCAACTGTTGCTCAAAACATAAAAGTTGTAGATAACATTTCAACTTAAACGTGGCCATAAGAATGAGATTAATCGGGCTTGTAGAACTCAAGATATTGTATTTTTCGCGGGACTGTTGTGATGTTAGTGATTTCAGAACTGGATAGTAAGGGAAAAATAATAATTTCACTACTGTTACGAAATTTCTAAATTAGTGGGCCCCACAAATATTGTTAGTATGGTCGAATACCTTTCCGGGGACATAAAGAACATAATTTTTCGACTTACGGTTTGGGAGATATAAATTTTTGAAAGTGGTTAAGTTATGAAAATTCCATCAGCTTTGTAATTAAAAACTATAGAAAGGATAGTAACTAGTATAATTGGACCTTAAGTTTTATTTTGAACCACTTAGTGTATTTTGGACCTCTAGACATAATCTGAACCTTTTGACTAAAAATTGACCCCTCTGACTAAATTAGACTCTTAGACTTAAATTGGACCTTTAATATTTATTTTGGACTTAGGGATAAAAATGGACTAAAAACTTGAGATTTTGTAAGAAAGGTAAAATTTAAACTTGTAAATCATTTTTAAATGTCAAATTGAATCTTGATACGTATTTAAGCTTTCAGTACCAAGCATAATTGAGATTGTAACTTATAGAGCATATAGAATCAAATGTATCATTAATCTTAGAATCTAAGACACGCGTGCATATTCTAGGTTGCTCGTAGATTTCTTGCGGTTATTTCTTGATTACCTCACTTGATCGTTCACTTTTGCTTACGGTGAGTTCATAGCCCCACTTTAACTCTTAAACTGTTTATTAACCCATTGGGGGAGATACATGCTAGTTTTACAAAATGAATACAAGTAGTTTTTGGTATGCTTGACCCGATTACATGATTATAGTTATTGAGTAATCTTTTGCCATTCAAAGTCCCTAATTTCATGAACCGTTAATTCCGTTGGAAACGCTAGTATTATGAATATGCATATTTGGCTTGACAAGCCTGTCCGGATGAGTCGCGCTCATATTGAAACGGGTAGCATAATATTTAGAAGATCTTGGTAAAATTGGCAACTTACCTCTTGAGGGGAATTATTAAATCACTGTTAAGGTTCGGTGCCATGAGCTCGATGCTATAATCTTATTTTCCGACTTGTATTCGTTACATGTCAACTTATGAATAATACTTGTATTCAACTTATTATTTATTAACCTCTATGAATTCACTCAACTTTATGTTGACTTTTTAGCATGTTTATCTCAGGTCCGTAGATGTTTAATGCTTTGATGGGCGTGCAAGGACATGGATGGATGGACACGTGTTATTTCACATTTGATGGAACTTTTAATAACTCAAAAACTTATGTTGTGTTTAAATCATGAATCTTTTGGACTCTTGTCCTGGTTAAAAACTTTTGGGACCTAACTTCGTTAAACTCTGATTTTATCAAATGTGAACTTTGTTTAAAAACATCTGTAATTATTTTGATGTTTCCTATGACTTTTACTATGTGACTAATAGATAACACCCTATGTTGTATTCTGCTGCGTTCTGAAAATGGGGGTGTTATAGATTGGTACCTGTAGGATCGAGTACTTCGAGCTTGATTGAGCTTGGTATAACCAAGAACCTCTGCAATACAAGTGTTTATGCGGAAACTAAACAACAAGTATTATAAAGAAGAAAAACTCTAAAGGACAATGATCCTCTATGGATCAAACTAACGAACTAAGAATTGTTTATTGAATGTTAATAGATGTTCAAGGCGTACATAAACTCATAGACGGGTTTATCTTTTATACTAACAAGATCACCTAACCCTAACCCGTTCTACAAGAAAACGTGTAAAGAGATTAACAACAATCTCTTCTAAAAATAAATCATAACAAACATTCTAAATATACGGATAACAAATAATACTATCCGCAGCAACAATACTATCGGTAGAAACAAGATAACATTGTCGGCAGCAATGAGCTTTCAGCAGGAACCAAGCTATCGGCAGGAACCAACTTTATACTATCGGCAGCAACAATGAACTCTTATTTCCCAGAGATCCTAACAATCCTCCCCTAATCTTGAGGTTGACTAGGTTAACCTGCAAGATTCCCTTGTGATAATGCTTTCATAAACTCAGGCTTGAGGACTGCGACTTAGCAGCAACAATAAGAAGTAACCAGCAACAACTTCAATAACTTCAAGATTCCAACTTCTATAGCATCCAGCAGCAACTTCAATAGAGCAGCAGGAACATGAAATCTTCTTCAAAATAGATTTACTGGTCACCATAACATCACTTGAACTTGGCTGCTACTAATGACAAAATGTACATCAAATCTCTTTAAGTTTCATACTATTCTCATCACATCCAGGTGTGTTAACCCCTGTGAGAGGTGAATCATTGAAAATTAATGGATTTGATGTCTCTTTACCAATAGCCATCACTACTGGAGTAGCCAATGTTTAGGTGTGTGAGACCATGGTACACTGATAACCATCTGATTTGTTAGCAAATCAGCAACTATAAACGGATTTGACTTGTCTTTACCTGTAGCCGTTTGCTCAGGACTAGCCAATTCTTTGGTTTCAACTGAACCTTGGTGAATTGAATACCAAATATGGATACCAAATGTCTTTACCACAAACCATACTTTTGTGGACTAGCCAATCCTTTGGATCCCATAAGGGTTACATCCATGGTGAATTGAGAACCATTTTCAACTCTCAGACCTGAATCATGGGTGAGTTGAAGTACCCTATAGCTTTGAGCAAGCTATTATAGCTGTCAACGGATTTGATTATCACACCAGAGCCGTACCCTCATGGTGAATCAACTCTTTCTTGTCTGCTAGACATGGTGAGTTGAGCACCATTTATTGTGCAGGTGTAAACACCAACACTGTACCTGCAAGGTGTTGCTCAAAATCAACTTATTAGCACACAAAGTATACAAATTTTTTTTTTTTTTTTTTTTTTTTTTTTTTTTTTTTTTAACGAACTAAGAATCACACCAAAATAAAAAGAAAATAAGAAAAGAAAATAGAAAGAAAGAAATGAAAACTATACAACAACAACAAGAATAATCCTCCCCTTGAGCTTCATTCCTCCCCTTAAGCTGATGATCCCTTAGCTGCAACCTGATCCTTGATGAATTTAACCAATTGTTCAGCTGTGGTTAGATCATTTCCTATAATATGCTTAGGAACTTTGACCTTCTGTGTTAGCATTCTCTTTAACACTCCTTCAGTTAAAGGATAAGCAATATCCACAAACATAGTGAGGAACTTGCCAGAGGTGAGTTCCACAACATGAACATTGGAATAAGGATATAATTTCCAAGAGAAGACTCTCCATGATGATTGATTACCCCACACTAGTTTAGCCTTGTCTCCATCCAATTTATTCATCAAGACTTGTAAGTCTCCCCATAACAACAGGCCAATCTCAGTAGGAGTATTAGATTGATAATGATTATCTACAATCTCATAAAGATGCTCCAAATCTTGTCTTTCAACCCTATCCAAGATCTCCCTTAGAAATGTAAAGAACTTGATTGTCCCATCAAGAGAAAACCAAACATTTACATCACCATCTGAAGTAGATCTAATCTCCCAATGAGCAATATGACCCCAAGACTGAATGGAGTCACCTTCTGAATCACTTTCAGAAGCAACCTCAATCAAATCATGATCATCCACTTCAAGAATATCCACAGAAGAAGAGTGGAAAGAATGACTCTTCTGCCTTGATCTTAGACCATATCGAATAATAGGAACAGACACAGAAGGCTCAGCAGAGATAGAAGCATTAGCAGTAGGAAGATCAGCAGGAACAAGATCTTCCTTTGGTACCTCAGATGCATCATCAGTAGAACTTGGAGCAATGAATGAATCATCCTTAGAGCCTTCTCCAGACTTCATTCTCTTTGCAACATCAGACTCCAAAGATGAAGATGCTCTTTTCCTGCTTTGTGGAATATCAGTATCTACTAAAGAGTTGAGCTTTGCATAAGTATCAAGGAACAATTTTTGAATGGCACCTTCAGGCCAACCTTTGAAATCACTGATCTTGTAGTTAGCTTCATTCTTTAGATACACCTTCATAAAATTGATATTATCTCTGTTTGTGGGCATCTTATATCCTAACCTTTGTCTTTCCTTGATCCTGTCCATCAATTCATTCCAAGTGGTTGCTCTTTGTTTCTTTAAGATGAATGCCTTGAGCAGATCTGACCTTGTATCTGAATCCAATTCAGACATTTTGAAGAACCATAAATCCATGAGCTCTAATAATCATGTCAGTGTTCAACAAATATTCAACTTGTGCACTAAACACTTCTGAAGAAGGATCATCTGAACTTGGGTTATTTATAATCTCAGCAACATACTTCTCATCAACAGACAATTGTCTTGCAAGCTCTTCATCTTGAGCAAGCTGTGCTAATCTAGCTTCTTCAGCAGCAATTTCCTGTTCATGCACCTTTGCAGCTATCTCTTCATCATGTTCAGTTGCTTCAGGAGGAATGATGTTACTTTCAGCAACAGATGAACTTCCAACAGTAGTAACAGGAGCCTTAGATGCAGAAGAAATATTCTCAACATCGGCAGAAACAGCAGACACATCAGCAGCAATGGCGACATCAGTAGCAATGGAGACATCAGCAGCAATGGTCCTTGCTTCAGTGGAGACCTGTGCTTGAGGAGTGATGTTGTGCTCAGAAGTTGTAGGAACTACAGTATTTGCACCATCAAGAGAAACAGATGCTAGAACATTAAGCCCATCAAATATCATATCATCCTGATCTTCCTCAGACTCAGAAAGAATAACCTTTCTTTTCTTTTGCATTTGACTACCCTCCAATATGCTGATCTTATCATTTATTTCTTGGATAGTTCTAATAAATGCTTCATTAGAATCCCTGAGCTCCTTTTCCAAGCTCTCCACTTTCTCACCAAAAATCCTTTTTGTCTCATTAAGTTCTGACTCCAATGCCTCAATTTTCTTCACAGATCTTTCAAGTAGCTGAGACATAGAGGTGAGATCAACAGCATCATCAGTTCCACCAGCAGGAACACTTGCTTCATTAGGAACTTCACTGACTTTGGGTGGAGAAACATTAAATCCCTCCCCTGTATTGATGGCAGAAATAACTGGCTGCCTAGTTGGACTAGGTGATGAAAACCTTGAAGAAGAAGGTAAATCCTCTAAAGGAGATGGCTGGACAATAGGTGTATCAGCTGAGATGGGCTGCTCATTGATTTCAACATTGTCATTAGTCTCAGGTGTAGGTGTCACTGGTCTGGGTGAAGGTGGTAATGGATCATCAGCAGCAATAGATGCAAATGCAGCAGCATCAACTGAAGTCTCTTGCTCAGGTGCATTAGGTGATGGTGGGATATTATCAGCAGGATCAGCATTGTCGGCAGGATCAGGGATATCAGCAGGATCAGGGTGGTGTAACATATGAGGCAACAAAGGCAAATGTTGGCCAGTAAAGTTCATCTTCATCAGGGCAAACATTTTGGCAGTCAACCTATTTATAATCTTAGGGGATGTATTAATGGTCTGTACACCTAAGATGATTTGAAGAAATCTAGGGTACATTAAAAAGCTGTTTTTACCATTACTTAGATTCTCAATCATTCCCTCAAAAATATATTTTGCCCAATTAAAAATCCTACCCTGAGACAAACAGACTAAACCAGATGCAATAGGACTTGGACATTGATCCCAACCACCTGACTTAACACTAAGACACTGGAGTAAAGTATGAATCAGAAACCTCCATTGAGGAGACAACCTACTTTTCAAGAAGGTGCAACTTCCAGCAACAGGATACCCTATAGCTGCCATACCATCAAGAATGTCTTGCCTTGGAAGATCATATTCTCCTTGTTCCTCAGGAAATTGAAGCTGAACTCGAATCAACTCCTCAGTAATAACCACTTCTTGATTATCTATGGTAGCAACAATATCATTTTCCCTTCCCACAACATGTCTTACTTTAGCTGTTCTCCAAAACTGTTTGACCAAAGAATCATATACCGTTACTGGGCAATATGTGAGCGCATAACAAATAGATGACCCACGAAGAAATTCCAGCACTTCATCATAACCAGCACTTTTTGAAGATGATTCCAAATAAGCAACCTTGTTATGATCATCTTTGTAACGAAGAGTTGTCATTGTATTGAAGGAATGATTTAGGGTTTGAAATGAGAAGATTAGGGTTTGATAGGTTTCTAAGAAATAGAGATGAGAGATGTGCAATTATATGTTGAGTTTCCAAAAATATCACTTTAAATTGCTGCTATTTATTGCACGTATCATTGATCAATTAACTTAAGAAAGTTTGACCTTTCGGCAGTAACACTTGGTCAATCGGCAGCAAGAAAATCTTTGACCATTCAGCAGGAATGAAGTGGTTTGACCGAAGTCAATCTACCGAACATAGTCATTAAGAATAACTTACCCATATTAATTCTCAATACCAACCAGAAATAAATTTGCACTAATCTCCATATCGTTATATAACCCTCAGATCACATAACTTTATCATCACAAAACCCTTTATTACCACAAATCAAACTAAATCTCCAAAAATCAAACCACAGAATGAGTTCATCCAAACATCCAGTTATCGAAATCTCATCAGATTCTTCCTCCTCTAGTGACTTAGGATGGAACAACTACTTCCCCAAAACAGCATCATCCTCTAGAACCAAAGGTAAGGCCAAGGTTGAGGAGGATTCATCTGATCCTCTTCCATCTACCCCTTCTTCTTTCGAGTACTTTAGCTCTGATGATGAAGATTCATCAGAGTTGAAGTCTTTGGTGTATTACCAGGGCGAATGGGAGACTTTCCCTCCCAATTTTCCTTTAACAGATGAGGACAGAAGACAGATGAAGGAAACTGAAGCTCTGCTTGCTGAAGAGATGGAGAGAGCAACTGCAGCTTTTTATAAAGTACCGGTACCAAAAGGCAAGGCTAAACATCAAGAAGGTTCAAGCCGAGAAAAACCAAACCCTAGAAGTCGACACAATCAACAACGTGAAGGCAAAGATCCAAGACAAAGGGAGAATCTCACCAGAACCACTCCCAAGTCAACCCAGCCAGCTACACAATCAAGCAAGCCAAAACCACAACCAACCCAACCAACTCCACAAGCAGGTATCCCTACTTCACAACCAATCCATCCATCTTCAAGGACACGATCCAGAACTCATCAGAGGTCAACTACCTCAAGCTCTTCAAAGCCATCCCCTGAACAAAGACAACCACGGCCAATCATCTTGGCACTTGCAGTCCCCCATGTTTATGAAGAGATCATTCGCCAGAGAGGAAAGAGGTACATGCCTGAAAACATGGGTAAGGGTAAAGAGAAGATGGAATAGGTGGTAAGGTTTAGGTAGATTTATGGTGGATGATTGGAATCTTTTGTAGCTTTTGTATGATGTGGAATGATGTTGATAAGTATCTTTTGTAACTCAAAATCTTTTGTAACCAGCAACTGAATGTACTGATCTTTCTTATGATGAATGAAAATTGCTGAATTTAGCTTTAATTCCAAGCACTAAGAAGCTGCAAAATAAAGTTAAATAACAAAAGACACCGAAAATCCTGCAAGATAAGATTAGAGAAACACAAATAAAACTTAAAAGAATGAAAAACAAGACAAAATTACAAGCATTAGCCTCCCCTTAGGCTAAAGCTATCCATTAAACCAGCAAACACAATTACAACAACATGAAAAACCAAACAAATCAACTACCAAGGATACCATGGAGAATAAGCCATTCCCCCTCCAAAGACTTGATTAGAATAGATAGGCCAAAAATCCCTGTGATAATATGAAGATGTACCAGCAGAAATGGTTCCCTGAAAATCAGCAGGAACAGAGGAACCAGCAGGAATAGGTCTATCAGCAAGAAAAGGACTCCTATAAAAATTCATTCCTGCTGCTTGTGGAACATATGGTGGGATTTGTTTAACATTTTTCCACAATGATCTGTTCTGATGTTTCCCACCATTCAACCTTTTCTCATGATAATCACAATCTTTTATAAGATGATATTGACTACCACACACAAAACATGTCTTCTTCCTAACAGCCTTGTTTTTACTACAGCTTTTCTTAATATGGACACCATTATCACTAGTGGAACTAGAGACACAGTTGTTTTTAAAAGAATTCAATGAGCTGTTATCTGAAAAGACTGATTTGGGAGTAGATATACCATTTGTTGAACTTGAGGAGCTGTGATATTTGGGAGTGGTTGACTTTTCACTTGAGTCACATGAAACAAAGTCTTTAGACTCTGCTTCAGAGGATTTGTCACTTGTATGACAAGAGACACAATCATTAGATTCAGGTAAGTCTTTGGACTTTTTACCATAAACCATTTGTGACTCATCTGAGTCAATATCAGAGAGAGAGTGTGCAGGAGAAGGCATAAAAACTCCTCTTATAGGTGGAGAAACAGCATTCATTCCACCTTCTTTCACATATTTAACAGGTTTTTGATAGTCTACAGGTTCAGGGTTAAAAACACTATACTCATTAGGGTCATAAAATTGATTTGGTCCTATCAAGTTACTATACCCTAAACCTCTTTTTGTTTTCGTAGACATAGAACTATCAACTAACTTGTTTAGGTTTTTAGATGAATCTTTCCATTTATTAAACCTAGCCAAGGTATTGTCTAGTTTAGTCTGCACATCCTGTTTTTCTAACATCATCTTAGCCTTTTGAGACTCAGAATGTTTAAGCTCATTAGTGGTGTTTTTCAAGTCCCTTTCTAAAACCTTTATCTTTTCCTCATATGCTAACTGATTCTTTTGAAACCAAACCTTTTGCTTTTCTAATGTTTTAACTGCTTTGTCATAAGCCTGTACCTTAATAAAATATTCATTATACTTGGATTTCATGTCATCATATTCAATATTAAGAGTTGAGTACAATTCTTGACATGCTGAGTTACATCTTTGTACCTGAGATGGGAATCCTAACAGAGCATATTCTTCCAAATTTTCTTTTTCTTCATAGGACTTATTGTGGAACAAGTTCCTAATCCTCCTTGCGCATAATTCAAAATTATCTCCTGATAGTGACATTGTGAAGAGATTCAAGAGAGACACACTTCAACACTGTTTCCTTCTTTATCAGAGATCCTTACCAGGCTTTGATACCACTTGTAGGATCGAGTACTTCGAGCTTGATTGAGCTTGATATAAACAAGAACCTCTGCAATACAAGTGTTTATGCGGAAACTAAACAACAAGTATTATAAAGAAGAAAAACTCTAAAGGACAATGATCCTCTATGGATCAAACTAACGAACTAAGAATTGTTTATTGAATGTTAATAGATGTTCAAGGCGTACATAAACTCATAGACGGGTTTATCTTTTATACTAACAAGATCACCTAACCCTAACCCGTTCTACAAGAAAACGTGTAAAGAGATTAACAACAATCTCTTCTAAAAATAAATCATAACAAACATTCTAAATATACGGATAACAAATAATACTATCCGCAACAACAATACTATCGGTAGAAACAAGATAACATTGTCGGCAGCAATGAGCTTTCAGCAGGAACCAAGCTATCGGCAGGAACCAACTTTATACTATCGGCAGCAACAATGAACTCTTATTTCCCAGAGATCCTAACAGTACCAGAGCACAGGTTATAGTGAACTAGGTCATTTTTTAAAACCTAGACTATAACTTTTAATTTTTTTCAAAAGTCATGAGTTCCATCATCTTGTCTGATATCCATGCGCGCATACTTCCTAAATTTCCTATTACTCTATTGAGTATATATCTTTATTATATTATACTAAGGATAATTATAGAAGCACTATAATTATTTCTTAACTCGTCCGATAATCCGCGAAAGTATCACTTCTCATATATGTAACCTTTTGTGCACTAAACTTCCTTGGTGTATTTTATGCTATTCATGAGCATTGTGAATTTCTATCCGGAAATTTATACACATCTTCAAGTTATATCAGACATTGTATGTGATTACAATGGTCTCTCTTATTTATCAGACATTGTAGGTGATGACAATGGTCTCTCTTATTTATCAGACATTGTAGATGATTACAAGGGTCTCTCTTATTTATCAGACATTGTATGTGATTACAATGGTCTCTCTTATTTATCAGACATTGTATGTGATTACAATGGTCTCTCTTATTTCTCAGACATTGTTTGTGATTACAATGGTCTCTAAACTCTTTCATAACCGTATGTAACATCATTTCATATAACATCGAAACATGTTGCAGTTTATCAATTTCTATTGGTTGTCATACTCCCCGTGAACTCATGCTTTCTGAGCATTTCTGCTTACTTTCCGAAACACCACTATTAATACTATGTATATAAGGATTATTCATATACACTTTGTTTACTCTCGACTACTTATCATTATAAATGTTTTACCGATTCTTACCCTTTATATACTCAGTCTCCAGGGCATCATGTCAAACCCTACTCCTCCCAGTTATGTACCTATTTCACCAAAATTACTAAATTGTTATACATACTTATTTATTTTTATAATCCCCTTAAACTTTCTCAGGCATTGTGGGTAGCACAATGGTCTCATTCATTTTCAAAACATCGTGAGTGATAATTTAAAAACTTTTCATGACCTTACACAACATTGCTTAACATAAAACCCATCTCAGTCTATCGATTTCCCTTGATTATCTCACTATCCACCTCCGAAAATGAATTTGAATAATTGTCCTAAACTTTTGGAACTCTACATCACCTCGTAACCCATCACCTAGAAACAAATTAATTAAATTGAACGTGACTTTAACCTATCATCTTATAACATTTTTACTCCAAGTGGTGGGATTTATTCAACCCATAATTATCTACTATTTTGCATCAACATGTTGCGACAACTTCTGTTCGTTGCACTTGCTATTTCACTATCATTTTGTAAACAATTTTATTATTATTTTATAAACTATCCTTTCACTATATTTCATGATCGTATATATTGCTTCGTAATCCATCGTTTTGAACTCTTCCAGTTGATGGGAGTATGACTTTAAATTTGTTACCACAGATCGTGCCGTCTTTTGACATTTACCTTTGAAACGTGATTGAATAACGTCTCATTATTTTTCTCGTTACTTCTTATGATTTTGAAAAATAGCATTTGATGTTGTTTTTATTGTGTTTTATGTCGGCAATACATAAGTAGGATGATTTATAATCATCTCATTGAAATGGATTGGGACGCCTCTTCATTTGAATAAGAAAATTATAAACCGCCGAACCATAAAATTATAATTCCTTACTTACATGGATTGGGACGCCTCTTTATGTAAGTGACGAATTATAAATGAGTGGGCTTATGTGTATCCGCCATAGCGTTCGTACGAAACATTCTTTGGGCTATGAACTCCTCTCGACGCGTAATTTGTTATGTGGACTTTTCCGAATTTGTATCGACCGCTGCGACCTTGATAAGCTAATAGTAATGTGCTATTATCCGCTTCCAAGAATTGATGACTTGTTAGAATTCTTCAATCCATTCCCTCTTGTTCATTGAACATATTTGATACTTTGGCTTTTGATCATTCAACTTTCGTTGGAAACCTCGATGATGACTTGTCTATATCGTCATCTCTTCACAATTAAGCCATCTCTTCACAGTTAAACCATACGGCGATTAAGACGAATTGAGCGTCGGGACGTCGCTCTCTTAATGGGTACGTACTGTGACATTTCGTAATTTCAAGTTCAATATATAATTCATATTCTATTTCTATTTTCACTTGAGTAAAAATTTCATTCTTACTTTTCACCCGATCTAGCGATTTTCGCATTTCTAGCTATTCACGAGCCGTGTTTAGGATTCCTATCCGTTTTCATGTCATAAGTGATTTAATATTCTATCATATACTCCTAATATTCAAAACTTTTATATCTCACATTTTCTGTTTCGTTTCACGATTTCGTCAAATTTTGGTAACAACTCGCGTTTTCAGTCTGCGTTTTCGATTTTTATTTTCGTTTTAACACTCCGGCAACCCAAGGCTCTCATGAAATATTAATATTAGTCATTTTAATACTTCATAACAATTTCATAATATTTTTATAACACTTTTATAAAAATTCACATTTTCAGGTCACCCGGTACTGCGTAATTCGCGTTTTTAAGACCGTACACTTGATTTAAACCCCACAAACACACTAATACACCAAATATTAGCCCAATATTAATAAAATCTGACCTTTAACTTTATTTTTCAAGCTTTGGTCATTCACCACTCTTCACTCTTCCAATTTACCACTTAAAACCCCTAAACACTACTCATTACCTTACATAATACACTTCAACACTTTAATAAACTTATACATACATTATATAAATCATTTTTAAAATAAAAATGAATCCAACCCTTCCCTTTTAAGGCCTTAGGCCGGCCACCCTTACCCACACACACACTCTTCATTTTTTTTTTTTCATTTCCAAGAAAATAATCATTCATCCTCCCATGCAAATCTCACCTTAAGTAAAAAAAACCATCCATTTCCTCTCTTCTTCCTTGTGGGCTGCCGAAATTCATCAACTAAAACACACTCATATCCTCTAGATTTTTATCCCAAAATCATCTCCACAACATCTTCTTGAAGGTGCTCACAAAATGTGGTGGTTTGGATCAAAGTTTTGAAGATTCTATTGAAGTTTCTTGGGGTTTTCTTGAAGTTTTCCTTAAGTTGGTTAAGGAGCTTTTCCAAGGTGTTTTAGGGCTGTGATCTTTAGGGTTTATCAAGGGTAATACTTGGGTACAACGGTTGGTTGAAAGGCTTGGGTATTGAATCTCTTGGTTGGTGATTGTTAGGCTAGTGTTCTTGTTCTTGATTCTCTTGTTCCTCATCCATAAAATCCTTGTAAGGAACCAACCTTCATATTTTCATTTCTCTACTGTATTTACATGTTACTTTATGTGTTTTATATGTTACATAAGTTATTGATGCTTAAATATGCTTGGTACATACTAAAAATAACTAGAAAATCCTAATAGGACTTGTTTTGCAAAACAGTCTGCTGATCAGTGGCAAAAACATAATTAACTGGATGAAACAGTAGACTTTGGACCTAAACTAAAAATATGTAGTTGTAGATCTATGTCTTGTGGTCATTTCCCCGGGTGGTGATTCCCATGACGACACCCGATTATTAAACTAAAAATGTTTTCGTGAAACATGTCATATTCTGAGTAACATATTTGAAACCTATAAAAGTCATTTTTTTTGTACATGACGAACTGTTTATCAAAACATAAAATTTGTAGATAACGTTTCAACTTAAACGTGGCCACAAGAATGAGATTAATCGGGCTTGTAGAACTCAAGATATTGTATTTTCGTGGGACTGTTGTGATGTTAGTGATTTCAGAACTGGATAGTAAGGGAAAAATAATAATTTCACTACTGTTACGAAATTTCTAAATTAGTGGGCCCTACAAATATTGTTAGTATGGTCGAAGACCTTTCCGGGGACATAAAGAACATAATTCTTTTGCTTACGGTTTGGGAGATATAAATTTTTGAAAGTGGTTAAGTTATGAAAATTCCATCAGCTTTGTAATTAAAAACTATAGAAAGGATAGTAACTTGTATAATTGGACCTTAAGTTTTATTTTGAACCACTTAGTGTATTTTGGACCTCTAGACATAATATGAACCTTTTGACTAAATTGGACCCTTAGACTTAAATTGGACCTTTAATATTTATTTTGGACTTAGGGATAAAAATGGACTAAAAACTTGAGATTTTGTAATAAAGGTAAAATTTAAACTTGTAAATCATTTTTAAATGTCAAATTGAATCTTGATACATATTTAAGCTTTCAGTACCAAGCATAATTGAGATTGTAACTTATAGAGCATATAGAATCAAATGTATCATTAATCTTAGAATCTAAGACACGCGTGCATATTCTAGGTTGCTCGTAGAGTTCTTGCGGTTATTTCTTGATTACCTCACTTGATCGTTCACTTTTGCTTACGGTGAGTTCATAGCCCCACTTTAACTCTTAAACTGTTCATAAACCCATTGGGGGAGATACATTCTAGTTTTACAAAATGAATACAAGTAGTTTTTTGTATGCTTGACCCGATTACAGGATTATAGTTATTGAGTAATCTTTTGCCATTCAAAGTCCCTAATTTCATGAACCGTTAATTCTGTTGGAAACGCTAGTATTATGAATATGCATATTTGGCTTGACAAGCCTTTTCGGATGAGTCGCGCTCATATTGAAACGGGTAGCATAATATTTAGAAGATCTTGGTAAAATTGGCAACTTACCTCTTGAGGGGCATTATTAAATCATTGTTAAGGTTCGGTGCCATGAGCTCGATGCTATAATCTTATTTTCCGACTTGAATTCGTTACATGTCAACTTATGAATAATACTTGTATTCAACTTATTATTTATTAAACTCTATGAATTCACTCAACTTTATGTTGACTTTTTAGCATGTTTATCTCAGGTCCGTAGATGTTTAATGCTTGGATGGGTGTGCAAGGACATGGATGGATGGACACGTGTTATTTCACATTTGATGGAACTTTTAATAACTCAAAAACTTATGTTGTGTTTAAATCATGAATCTTTTGGACTCTTGTCCTGGTTAAAAACTTTTGGGACCTAACTTCGTTAAACTCTGATTTTATCAAATGTGAACTTTGTTTAAAAACATCTTTAATTATTTTGATGTTTCCTATGACTTTTACTATGTGACTAATAGATAACACCCTATGTTGTATTCCGCTGCGTTCTGAAAATGGGGGTGTTATAAACATCTAACATTTAACCACCCGAAATAGTACCTCAAAATTGGACGGGTTATGCATAAAACCCATTTTGACCCTGTAAAACCCAAAATTCTGAATTCACAAATTTACGTCTAATTTGAATTTTAATCTAAGCTATCAAATAATTAATAAATACACTAAACCATAAGTTATGTAATGATTATTTATTATATAAAGTTAACCTATAGTTTAAATAAAAAAATTAAAAAAAAAATGTTTGTAGCCTTCTCTTATACACGTACACCTATGCATTCAAAATATAAACAAAATATAAGATGAGAACGAACAGTCACCCTACCAACTAAAATATATGATCATATCTTTCATGTTTAAAAGCTTTATACCACCTTCCATGTGTATGACACGGTTTCATTATGGTTCCTAATCAATTCACACGCATTCCCCACTTTAAAACATTCAATCTCTTTTCATCCTTTCACACACAGAGACAATTACAATCAAAGTTCTCCCTATTCCAAGACCAAAGCAGTCGAGTTTTAGCAATTTTCCTTGTGATCGTGTGGAGTGTGCACAGCAGCCTAGCCTACATCATTTCTCCTTGTTTTTGTTCCTTCGACTATCCTTGAAGCCGCCCTAAGGTAACTCCAAACTTAATCATTTATTGATGCTTCTCCTTCTCTTTAGCTCGTGTCTTGTTGTGTCACACAAATATTATAACGCCACAAAAACAACCAACGATGGTCAATATATGGAATAGCGAGGGGTAGGACTTTGAGGTTGTTGTGTGCGTCGTTTGCATGCTAAAAATAAAATAAAAATAATAGGGGAGTAATCGATCATGCCTCGCGGAGTGTGTGTCTTGTGTCGAACCGTGTCTAAAACATGTATAAACTCGCTTTCGTGGTGGGATAAAAGAATGAGGTTTTTTTTTTACTGGTCTTGAAACTGCTTTTTTAATATTGTGCTTGTCTCGCTTGGGGTTTTGGTCTCCTCTTATGCTTTCTATTCGACATATGACCAAGATAAAACAATACTAAAACCATGCTATATAATCGTTTCTATCATGTTTGAATACCCATATTGCCTCGTTAATTATCACACTAGAAATCACGCATGAAAGCATGAATCCATATACGTAACTTTTTTACGTTCAGTTTATATGGACTATTTGTGTCACCTTTCTAACCCTTGTCGACCATAAGTATAGCACATATATGAGCCGTAGAAAATCTGTCATAATGGTCATTATGGGACGCTAAAGATTAAAGACCCTAGGCGGGATGTTAACGAGAATACCATGATTTCCTGTGGGAGTTTTATTGTGTTTTGACTCGTCAAAACGAGATGTGTGTGGGCTGTTTTGTGTAGTGTGGTGTGAGTCCATAAACGGGTTCTGCATGCTGTCTGTATTATGGTTTGATGGCGTTGGTGTGATATGTGTGTGTCGATAAAAAAAAGGTATGAAACAGGTTACAGGTTGAATTTAAACCTGATGTGAGTTGGTAGTGGTCTTGTTGGAAGAATTTTATTAATTTTAATTTGTAAAGATAAGTGAGTAGATAAAATGTCACATAAGTCTTTTGCATTGTACTCTGTCCCTTAATACTGTATGCGTATAGGAGACTTTTTGCTTGACAGAGATATACACTACATGTGCACTAGTGGCGATAAATGGCAATTTAAACCCTAAATTATTAAAAGTTGACATATTGAACCCTAAGCTATAATATTGATCATATAAAGTCCAAAAGTTATTAAATTGACACTTCTAACCTTAAAAGTCATTAAATCGGAAAGCTTACTAATTTTAGAAACTTAATAAATATAGAAAGTTACTGAATCGGGAAACTTACTATATATGACATAGAAGGTTACTAAAGGAGGAAAGTTACTAAAAATGGAAAGCCGAATAAAATGAGAAATCTGATTTAAACAAGATATGAATAATAAGACGACTATGTATTCGTGTAGATTCGCTGAAGATGGAGTTTGCTTTCGACCTTTATGTTCTGTTGTGTTTTCACTTGCGGTAATAAGGTACAGATATTCTGACCTTCCTTATAAGGTTTCTCATGATCTCTTCCATTTTCTGATCCGTTAGTTTCTGAACTGATGTCATTGCTATGATTCCCTTTGCTTGAACCTTCTCTGTTGATCCCATTTGATATGACCTCTGATATGAAGCTATGTTATCAAGACCTTTTATAATTATGCCTTGAAAATGTTTTGTGCAAAACCATTTTAAAAAGATGTTTATCAATGAGGCGAAACCACTTTTATATAAATTGTTACTAACTTTTGTGAATACTTTATTTGGAAGACTATTTTTATGAAAAACCGTTTTGACAGATTATTTTTATGAAAACTACTTTAAAGGATCGTTTTATGAAAATCATGAATAAAGGATTGTTTTAAAAAGGACTTTTGATAGAAACTTTTGAAATGAACTGTTGTTCGGAACCCTGACTTGATTATTTAATATGAACTTTGATCTGATAAACTCTGAGTTGGACCTTTGATATTACTTCTGAGATATTGATATGCAGCTTCTGATATATGACCCTTTTGATGTGACACTCTGATTTGATATGATACTTGACACTTAGTTTGATACCCGAGCCATTTCTGTTTCCCTAGCCAGGAAGGAAACCTGGCAATGCCATTGATGCACCATTGGTATGACTCATGTGTGGGTGAGTGATTTCTCACACCGTCCCTTTTCTGTTATCTGCCATGGCTATTATGATTGTGAGTTGTCTGCAGGGGCGTATGGGTTGCAATCCTAGATTCTGTTCTGTTTAGTGGATTTAACTATATATGATATGATTTCTGTTCTGGTGATTGGTACTGTGTGCTATACATGCCCTTCACAATTTCTGGGAGCTAGCTACTCCATTTGAAGAATGAGGACACCCCTCATATTATCTAATTATATGAGAGGTCTCTCCTCTATATGATTATGAAGATTTATGGTTACGATATGATATGATCTGTTTCTGGGCTCGTGGTGATCTTACTTTGTACCTTTGTCTATGCCTTATATTATTCCATTGCACTATACTATATTTGTTCGTTTGCTTTTGCTTTCGTTTCCGTTTATTATATATCTGTTCACTGGGCTTTTTAAGCTCAGCTGCATTTCTTTCCCTGCGGCAGGTTTTAGTTGGAAGCTGAGTATGAGTGAAGAGACTTTTGGACTTAGAAGACTTGATAGTTATTTTGGCCTAGATACGATTAGAAGTTATTATATTGTTAGAATTTGTATTCGCATTTGTAACCTTGTAATTTCAGTCTTTCATTTGTAACCCTTGAGATTCCTTGTATTACTGTAATGTATGCTTTGTTTTGATCTGATATGAAACCATTAGTGTGACATTTTTACCCTTGTCGGGTTGGGGTGTTACAATTATGGTATCAGAGAGACAGGCTGCGATTCGTAATACATTTACCCTTGACCTGTGTAAGTTAGGACCACTAAGTTTTCCCTGTAGGCGCTCGTAAGACAACCTTAAAAGTTTGCTTTAGGATTTCCCTATAAGGACTTGAGTTTGACCAGTGAGGAATGGGTAGACTATAAGGCATCTGTTTAGTTATCATTGCTTCCGCATCACTCTGATTCGTGCCTTACTTTTGGTTAGATCCTGTTGATACCACTTTTGGAAATTGAAAGCTTATACTTTGAACCACCTAAAGATGTGAACCTGATTAAATCTTGAAGGCATTAAAGATTTCATAATAATTGTCTGACACTATTTGATCCTTATCTTCAGATTTCTTTTGTTAATCATTTTGATAAAGACCTACGTTGCACTCTGATCCTTTCGTTAATCATTTTGACGCCTCTTCGGGCACTCTAAGAACCTCCATGGCGATAACGTATTGGATATGTTTTGATTGTCTTTTGCTTTTGATAAGTATCTATGAATCTTTCGACACTATTTGATATCGTTTTGTAGGATCGAGTGCTCCGAGCTTGATTGAGCTTGGTATAAACAAGAACCTCTGTATGCTATACAAGCGTTTATGCGGAAACTAAACAGCAAGTATAATAAAGAAGAAAACTCTAAACGACAATGATCCTCTATGGATCAGACTATGAACTAGGAATTGTGATATTGAATATTGAAAACGTTAAAAGTGTACATAAACTCATAGACGGGTTTATCTTTTATACTAACAAGATGACCTAACCCTAACCCGTTCTACAAGAAAACGTGTGAAGAGATAAACAACAATCTCTTCTAAAAATAAATCTTAACAAACATTCTAAATATACGGATAACAAACAATACTATCCGCAGTAACAAACACCTTCGGTAGAAACAAGATAACACTGTCGGCAGCAATGAGCTTTCAGCAGGAACCAAAGCTATCGGCAGGAACCAGCTTAACACTATCGGCAGCAACAATGAAACTCTTATTTCCCAGAGATCCTAACAATCCTTGATTGCGTGGTTTTGTAACCTTACAACAGGTTTTACCTCTCGAGGGATCTCAAGAGGCTTACAACCCCACCAGGCAGTGTACCTGACCGATGTAGTATAGTGTAGTGGTAAGTACGGGGGATTGATCGTTCTCCACAGGGAATAGTGTTCGTTAGGTATGAAAGGCTACTCTAATTAGGTCTAAGGGTTGAGGAAGATTCTTTTTATGTTTTTATATTTTTATGAAAGCAAGTAAAATCTCGGTTTTGAAGGAGTGGGCGGAATTAGTTGCTAGTCAACTAACCCAAAATTACTACGGATGCAAATAAAATAAAATAACAAAAATGAAATGTGGTGAGAAACTTATGTGTAGAGAAATGTGTTTACTTAGATTTCCTTACTCCCTAACTATCTTTTACCGGTTAATTAGTGTGTATTAGTTGCGTGGATGACGGGTGTATTCCTTAATACCATTCGTGGGGTGGCGTACTTACTTCCCCAACTCTACAAGCTCCTACTTCACTCCTATGTCGAGCCGGCTAGGAAGCTCCTAACATGGGATCACTAGAATTCGCTTGTGCATTAAATACAACCATAAAAACCTTTAGTACGCATTTGGTTCATGTTTCTTAAGACGTTCAAGCAAGTTACCGAATAGGAAGTTAGCCAGTTTTCTTAAGCCTAACATAGATAAACAATCATCCAATACAACTAATAACACACTAACAACCAATAATCAATAGCTAGGTTTCATTAGATCTAAGCAAACACAAGATAAATTTAGCCTAACATGTTAAACAAAAGACAAGAATAAGATAGAATCAAACAACACATAGACATATTGAATGATTAATTGATAACTTATCTTTCAATGAAACATGGAAGATCTCAAGGCAAAAAGCCCTGAAAAAGTAGCTAAATTCGTCCTAGGGTTTTATCCCAAAATTCCACACACTAAGCTCTTCTTAATGACAAAAGATTAGAAAACTATATATAGATTTTTGGATCTGACGGCGTCACCTTATGGAGTGTGACGCCGTCACCTCGCCGCTTTTAGGGTTCCCGGATGACCTTCTTGACGCCGTCCCTCTTTAGCTCTTCAAAAATCCATTCTGGCTTATCAAGGCTTGACGCCGTCTAACCCTGAACGTGACGCCGTCCCCTTATGATTTAAGCCGTGACGCCCTTAATCAAGTTAAAGCGTGACGCCGTCAGAATTCACATGCTATCTTACTGGCCCGTCATGAGTAAATTTTACGTCCAACTTTTCTTGCCAAGGCATGACGCCGTCCCATGTTAATTGTGACGCCGTCAAGAGTAACTTTTAGCCGATTTTTGAGACTTTGCCGTTTTCTTCACTTTAATGCTCCAAAAACGTCCAAAATGCCTCCTTTTCCAGATTTCTCCTCAAAAGTACCTAAAATGACAAAAGGAACGATTTAGGGCAATATTTGATCAAATAAATACGATTTCGGGCTTAAATGACCCCTTAAAAGCGGTACACTTTTCGCCTCATCAAATACCCTTACACTTGAGATTTGCTTGTCCTCAAGCAAATGCGCTTTTATTCTAATCAAAATACAAGTTAGGGGTCATTTAATGCAAACATAAAAGTAATTACAACAAATAATCGTTCCACTTCAATCATAATAAGCACGGAGATTATATACTAGCACCTCACAAATAGTGTTTAGATACTCACATCTCTCAAGTGTCATCAAAATAAATCTCATAAATGAAAACGGAAAATATCTCTCACTACCTGTCATAGCAAATAGATTACCATAGGCTTGGGAAAGGATCGAAAACCTCCTCCACTAGGCGTAAGCACCTCAGATAAACTATCAAAGAGGGCTTTTAAATGGGTTATAACTTTAGGTGTAGGGAAAAGGAAAACACGGTTTTGTTGGATACGGGATATTTTACTGGTGGCGAGTTAAAAATCTTGATCAATTACATGTACTATACAATGTTGCTAAGCCAAGACTAGACTCGATCTTAAGCTAGAAACAAAATAACAAAATAACAAAAATATAAAACAAACATAAAATAAAACGGGATGGTAGTCCGTATGTTTTTTCTACTTTTCTTTTTCTCATTTTTTTGTATTTTTCTTGATTTTTTTTTTTTTTTTTTTTTTTTTTTTTTTTTTTTTTTTTTTTTTTTTTTACATACACTTTTACCTTACCATCCAAAATAATACATCATAGGGGCATTGCATTCCCCTTTACACTTGAATTTTTACATAACTTTACAAATACTAATCTAATGACTCGAATTAAGATAATTGAAAAACTTGGAGTACTTTTAAAACATTTAGCACATATGGGGGTAATAAATGATGTTCTTCCCCATTACTCCATTATACTAGTACTTTACCCATGAGTCCCAATCGTCCCAAAATAATATGTACAAGGATATGACTCGACTTAGCAACCATGTAATCAACTAGATAATTAACTTGGGTTTAAACAAATGTTGTAACAATAATGCACTAAAGATGAGTGCATACAAGGTAGGCTAAGGCGATTTGGGTGTACATTTAAGTGGGGTGTAACAAATTCTTCCTTTAAGTAAAATGCTTAAAGGTCGAAACGAAAAGATAGGCTCTGAGGGGTGTACTAGGGGTATCGTGTACTAAAAATGAGTACAACGCAAAGGGTGTGGGAGAATTACTTGACCAATGTAGCCAACGTAATTATAACAAAAACACAGGTGTAAAACAATGGGTTAATCCTAATGCCTCTTATCATGTAGTAAATCTAACTACATGAATGTAGTCTCACTTGTGGCCTCGGAATGGTTCTAACGCAAGTTCTAGAATCTAAGTGCTACCGGTACACACATGATGCGCGTGATGTGTCGTTGCGGTTTAGCAGTTTTAATGCCTACTCAAGTTTTAAATTTATATTTAGCCGACTTATCAATAACACACACACTTAACGAGCAGTGTACCCGGTCAGTATGAAGATAATGGTAAGTAGAGTGTCGATCACTAAGAGTGGAACGTATAATCTCGTTAATCTAATCAGTATTTTAATATCCTAACGCAAGGGGGTTTCAGCCTGAGAGACTGGCACAGTTTTGTTTGCAATTAAATAATAAAATAAACAAATGGGCACGAATCAGCAAGTAGCACACACGTACACAGATAGATACTAGAGACAATAAGAGGGCTGTCCTTATGATTAAGTAGATTGTCACTTGTTTTATTGATAGCTTTATATGAAGTGTATGTAATTAACCCTTTCTCGTTGGTCCTATTCTTATCGGCGAGTAAACCCTTAATGACGACTTATGTCTAAAAGTTATTCCTAAGTGATCAATTTAGAAACAACCGTGGGAGCCACACCTTGTCCCGCAGTCGGGTGCCCGCAAGCCACTAATAAACACAGAGGTGGTCAATGCACTAATAAGTAGTAACCAAAGACATCAACATATAAACTTTAATTGATGGGAAAGCAAGTATTAAAGGGAGTGCAATCTTTCCGTTGTCACATTACACAAGCCACCAATCCTGATGAATTAAAGTTTGCTAAAACAATAAAACAAAACTACTTAATGAATTAAATACATGTAGCACCTTCTTACAGCTCTTGTATCTTCGATTTGGGTGTGTCTTGTGCTGCCTCTTGACTGAATTCGTCCTTCTCTTCTGTTCGGTCTTTAGGTTTTCGAACTTCCGAATCTCTTTAATGCGTCTGGTCTACGGGGTATTTATAGTTTGTGTCTGAGGGAAGATGCGGCGCATCTACTTAAGTAGATGCGGCGCATGTACTTAACTTCGCGTGGGGTCCAAGATTATAATATTCAGGAATATTCGTACACCGCCAGAAGATGCGGCGTAACTCTTGATTAGATGCGGCGCATGTCTTCTTGAATCTTGGATCGTATCTGGTGATATCTTGATATAGATGCGGCGCATGTTGATAGTGAGATGCGGCGCATCTGGAGCAGAATTGACTTGATCTTGTCCATTTCAGTAGACTCTTCACTTTATGCACGTTTTGCTCCATTATTAGTCCAAAATCGCCAAGTTTCACCAAATGCTTGTTTTTACCTGAGAATTACAAAAGTAAACGATTAAGTATCAATCCTCATACATAATATAGTAAAACAAGTCAAATTAATAGGATAAATGATAGTAATAAAATGTACTTATTTGAGTTCATCAAATATCCCCCCACTTGAACTTTACTTGTCCCCAAGTAAACCTTAGATTAAATCTCATGAAAATGTATCCTAAAAGATGTTAGGATTTATTTTTATATTTAAGCATGTATTCGTTTATTTCGTAATTACACAACTAAACACTTAACGAATTAGAAGTAAAATAAAATAAGTCGATAAAAGCAAATCTAATCGTTTAACTGTCCAGTCGCGACGAATATTCTATCATAAGCTTGGCAAGTATACACATCTCCACCACTAAAGCTAAGGAATAACAAGTCTAAAGCGGTAAAAAGGGTTTTTAGGCTTAAGGGTTAATTATTCTCTTTTCTATCGATCTCAAATTCCAGAAAAGGCGACAAAATCACAAATACATGATCGAATCCACGAACACGATACTTGCAATTGCTCAAATCCTTAACTCGAATAGGCTAAAGATAGGTCCAAACTTCACCAATAATAATATATCAAAAAGGGCGACAAAATCATAAATACATAGCCGAATCCACGACTACGATACTTAAGATTGCTCAAATCCCTAATCTCAATAAATCAAAGGTTCGGTTGGATAAAGAACAATACAGGGTATGGATAACATTTGGGATATAAATTGGTGTAAAAATAAAAATAAAAATAAACAAAACAAATAAATTAAAATCCTAAGTGTGGTTAATCACTATCCCAACCATCCCATGAATAAGACTCATATCATTGAATAACTCACGCTTTAACACTTGAAACACACGCTTTAGGTAGACACGAATTATACTCAACAAAATCTTAATCAAAGAATAATCCTTAATTGGCATTCCCATAACTGCCAATTCCCATTCAATCCATAGATATAATACAACAAACAGTGGCCATATGAACCACTTACATAACTCTACATCGTTGGCTTAAAATAAACATCCAACTTTTCTTTCTTTCTTTTTCTTTTCTCGATTTTTTTTTTTTTTTTTTTTTTTTTTTTTTTTTTTTTTTTTTTTTTTTTTTTTTTAACTTGAAACATAAACATAGATGTGTAAAATTTCACCACATCACTATAACTTTCTTTCCGGATAATTTTTATTCATACTTTTCATAACTTCAGAAATAATGGTAATAGTGAAAGTAGTAAACACACGAAAAATAAACTCTAAAATATACAATATTTACTTTCACTCCAATTGCATTGTGCAATTTCCCGACCTAACCATATATAATGAATTACGCACGCGAACACAGGTAATGTAAGGAAACACACTCTGCCTATAGCAATTAACCAACCACGGATTCTAATCTACAGGGTAGGCTAAGGTTTAAGGTGTAACGAAACATTTTAAACATAGGTGTAAGAAACGAAAGGAATGGCTCTGAGTGTTTTTCTAGGGGTATCTTACTCTAAAAATGAGAGTAACAAAAGGGTTTATACGGGGGTTAACTAACCAGTGTAGTTAGTTAATAACACATAACATATAAAGGCTATTTGGTGTAATCCTAGAATTTTACCAAGTTAGACAAGTCATTCCAATTAAATAAATAATACTCATTATGGTGGTCTCGAATAGTATACAAGCCAAGTTCTAAAGTTTACAAGTCACCGGCACACTCATAGATTTGTGAATTTTGGAAAAATCACAATTTTTGAAAATAACGTCATGTGTGCAGTTATGCAACTTAGATCTTAAACAAAAACATGCTAAAAAATTTTTAAGTTTGATATATTAAGCACATTTTAAGCATAATTTTTGAAAAAGTTTAGGACAAGTAAGTGTTAAGTGTTCTAATTCTCCTATCCCCCCACTTAAGTTAAACAACGTCCTCGTTGTTTGTATAAAAGGTTAAAAACTGGAAATAAAAGAATTAGAACGGAAAAACTCCCCTGAGATTTGCTCGGTATGATCCTCCATTAGTATATGAGCAAAAATCATCTTTCTTGTGGATTAGAACGTTAAAGCTTCATACTTGATGTATCCACAGAAAATTCAGGAAACTATAATACCACCAACACTTTTAAAACACACCTAAGATAAGAAAGGTTCAACTTGCATAATACATTAGTAGTTAGGTAAAAATAAAACTTAAAAATTAAAACTGAAAATCATCAGGTCAGTCGATGCGCCGTATCTTATTGAAGAAGATACGCCGTATCGAGCCTGGAATAAATACGGATCAGAATAAAGATGCGCCGCATCCTTAACCAGGGATGCGCCGCATTAAAAATAAACTGATAAATAGTTTTAAAGTCGAAAATTAAAATGCAGAAAAATAAAATAAGATATGACCATTGCAGAGGATGCGTCGCATCTCAGGACTGAGATGCGCCGTATCTTCGTGCGGCCTGGACTGACTCGACACAGAAAACAGAATAATAAAAGATAAATCCGGGTTGTCTCCCGGTAAGCACTTGTCTTTATTCCAGAGTCTTCAAGTTAGACTCACGTTCAGCTCCTTAGTATCGATCATTGAAGGAGTCGGAAACATCACGCTCCTTCATCCCCAATTTAGTAATATTGAACACTCCTTGCTCGTCCTTAATTTCCACGCCGTTTTTCTTTAATATCTGTATAAACAAAGTCCTGTCCCTTTCGGGCAGAGATGACAAAATGATAGACGGGAAATTCTTATTATCATACAGGCACAAATAAGCAAGGTGGGGTGGTAGTTCAATAAACACATCATTATTCAAATTCGTCTTCTCAACTACTCTCCTACGTTTATTAATTACTACACAATCATACCACTCATCATCAGAATCACTAACAATATCGCGTCTAAGTTCCGTAGGTACATTAAGGTCAATGAATTCCTCAAAGTCTTCATGATTAGGATTAGCTGAGTTGTTTTGAATCAATGTTTCTCTCATAAGTCTAGCTTCAAGATCGAGGTCCATACGCTCTCTTAATCCTAGCACATAAACACCTCTAATTATGCTTTTAACTGGATCTTGGCACTTATAGACTAGTTTATTATTCCCTACCCTTAATGAAATTTTTCTCTTAAACACATCAATCTTAGCATGGGCAGTAGACAAGAAAGGTCTTCCGAGGATTAAAGGAATCTTAACATCCTCGGGCATGTCCAGTATAATAAAGTCCACGGGAAAAATAAACTGCTCAATTTTAACTAGCACATTATTAGCAATCCCTTCAGGTCGTTTTACTGTTTTATCAGCCAATTCAATAAGTAATTTAGTTGGTGCTAATTTTCCTAGTCCTAGGGTAGCGAATGTCTTAAGAGGCATAACACTAACACTAGCTCCTAAGTCAGCCAACACATTATTGAAAGATATATTATTAATAGAACAAGGTAGAGTAAAACTTCCTGGGTCTCTTTCTTTATGAGGCAAGGCATTTGAATCGGTTGCAGGGCTCTCTTCTTTCATTGTTGCCTTGATCTCCTCTTCAATTTTTGTCTTCTTTTTTAGTAGTCTCCTTAAGCTGATTGAAGAGTTAAAGAAAAATTCGGGTCTTGCACCATCATTACCATTCATCGATCTTCTAGGTATATTAGGAGTGACTTCTTCAGTGGTGCTTATGGCCTTGACATGATCCCTTGGGTTGGTTTCAGTTGAGCTCGGTAAACTTCCATATCCCCTTTCTTGAAGAACTTTGCTCATTTGACCAATTTGTTGTTCCAATGCTTTGATCGAAGCTCCTTGATTTCTTGTAGTAGTGTCCGTTGAAGCTCTAATTTCCTTGATCATAGCAGTATTCTCTTCATGTCTTTTAGCAGCATCGGCCATAATTTGCTTTAAAGTATCATCTAAAGTCTGCCTCCTCTCTTGATAAGCGGGATTGAAGTTGTTCTTTTGATAGAATCCCGGACTAGCTTCCCTAAATCTTGCTGAAGGTCGGAATGGTTGTCCAAATTGGGTGTAATAAGCTTCTTCAAACGTCTCACTTTCATTCTTGTTCGGGCAATCTTTAGTGTAGTGAGGTCCTTCGCATTTTTCACATCCAACTTGGGCAGCATATGCTCTTTCATCTCGCTTCTTCATCTCTCTACTAATTTTATCCAATTGAGCTTGAATAGCAGCAATTCCATCAAAATTAGTGCTGCTCTTAGATCTAGTAGAGGTCCCATCGTGCCATTTCTGAGAATGATCAGCAGCTTCTTGGATCGCTTTCCTAGCATTAGTTGCACTCATCTGAGGTACAGCTCCCTTAGCATCCAAAATCTGTCTAGTAGGCACGTCCAATCCCTGATAAAACAATATTATTTCCTATATAGGGGTTAGATAGTGTTGAGGACATTTTATCAATAAATCTTTAAATCGTTCCCAAGCTTGATAAAGGGTTTCATCAGGCTCTTGCTTGAAACTATTGATAGCCTCCATCTTCTTAGCAGTCTTAGCAGGTGGACAATATCTCTTCAGGAATTTGCTCTTCAAACCTTCCCACGTAGTGATTGAACTAGCAGGTTCATTCCTTAGCCACTTGTTAGCAGCTCCTTTTAGTGAGATTGGGAAGATTCTTAGCATGAGTTGATCGGTATTGACACTTTCTGTAGTAAACAAATCTGCAATCTCCAGGACCTTTTCAACATGCTCATTAGCATCCTCTTGTTCCGTCCCACTGAAAGCATTCTCTCTGAGCTCTTTGAGAAATTGTCCCTTCAACTCAAATTTTGACTTGTCATCAAACTTAGGTCTAGCAACTCCTGAAGTGTAATCAGCACGGGTATTGTTCATGTATTCCTCCATAGTAGTGTTTTCGCCCATTGTTTCTGTTTCAACTTCCTCTTTTTCTTCAGAAAAGTAATCAAGCTCGAGTGAACTTGAAAGATCAAAGCTTCTTGTGTTGAAAAGCCTTTTAAGCGAATGTAGGGCTCGTTCAGGATCTTCGAAAGGTTGAATCAAGTTCCTCGTAGAACTCCTGGTCATGCACTTCCTGAAATCAATCACAAAAGCATCAGTTGGGTATGCTCGAGAAAGTAATATATCAGGTAATTAATAACGAAAACGGAATACGAAAAATTAAAGTTACTGATATCTGCAGACGATGCGCCGTATCCAAAGAGTTGGATACGCCGTATCTTAATACGTTAAAATTTAATCAGACTTTATTCAGAAAATAGATACGCCGCTTAGAATTTATGAATGCGCCGTATCGAATTAATCAATCAAAAATCAATTTATCTAATTAAAATTAAATGCGTCGTATCAACGAAAGTTAATGCGCCGTATTTTCGTTACGTTTAAAAATAAAAGATTTTTGATTCAGTAAGATGCGCCGTATCGACGGAAATCGATACGCCGTATTTGTTTAATAATTCGCAAACTGTTTTTAATTAAAATAATAGATACGCCGTATCTTCAAAAGAAGATGCGTCGTATGGCGTTAATGTTTTAGAAAAATTTTTATCAAAAACAGATACGCCGTATCTGCAAAAGCAGATGCGTCGTATTACTTTATCGCTTAGAAAAATTTTCTTGTTAAAAACAGATACGCCGTATCTTGGGGAAAAGATGCGTCGTATCGAATTAATTAAACGCGTTGTATATAAAAATTAAACGCAATACGCCGTATCTGAGAGATCAGATGCGCCGTATCGTTTGATTTAGCACAGTACAACGATAGCAGAAACACACAAAAAAAAAAACGAAAAATAAAACAAAAATTAAACACACGAAACAAAAATAAAACACACAAAAATAAAAACAAAAGCAAACAAATAACACACAATACAACAAATATGCAAAATAGTACAATGATGCAATTTAATCTAATAAAAAGAAAAATAACCTAATTAAAATACTAATCAAATTAACAGAAAATAACAATTCACTCCCCGGCAACGGCGCCAAAAACTTGATGCGCGTGATGTGTCGTTGCGGTTTAGCAGTTTTAATGCCTACTCAAGTTTTAAATTTATATTTAGCCGACTTATCAATAACACACACACTTAACGAGCAGTGTACCCGGTCAGTATGAAGATAATGGTAAGTAGAGTGTCGATCACTAAGAGTGGAACGTATAATCTCGTTAATCTAATCAGTATTTTAATATCCTAACGCAAGGGGGTTTCAGCCTGAGAGACTGGCACAGTTTTGTTTGCAATTAAATAATAAAATAAACAAATAGGCACGAATCAGCAAGTAGCACACACGTACACAGATAGATACTAGAGACAATAAGAGGGCTGTCCTTATGATTAAGTAGATTGTCACTTGTTTTATTGATAGCTTTATATGAAGTGTATGTAATTAACCCTTTCTCGTTGGTCCTATTCTTATCGGCGAGTAAACCCTTAATGACGACTTATGTCTAAAAGTTATTCCTAAGTGATCAATTTAGAAACAACCGTGGGAGCCACACCTTGTCCCGCAGTCGGGTGCCCGCAAGCCACTAATAAACACAGAGGTGGTCAATGCACTAATAAGTAGTAACCAAAGACATCAACATATAAACTTTAATTGATGGGAAAGCAAGTATTAAAGGGAGTGCAATCTTTCCGTTGTCACATTACACAAGCCACCAATCCTGATGAATTAAAGTTTGCTAAAACAATAAAACAAAACTACTTAATGAATTAAATACATGTAGCACCTTCTTACAGCTCTTGTATCTTCGATTTGGGTGTGTCTTGTGCTGCCTCTTGACTGAATTCGTCCTTCTCTTCTGTTCGGTCTTTAGGTTTTCGAACTTCCGAATCTCTTTAATGCGTCTGGTCTACGGGGTATTTATAGTTTGTGTCTGAGGGAAGATGCGGCGCATCTACTTAAGTAGATGCGGCGTATGTACTTAACTTCGCGTGGGGTCCAAGATTATAATATTCAGGAATATTCGTACACCGCCAGAAGATGCGGCGTAACTCTTTATTAGATGCGGCGCATGTCCTCTTGTATCTTGGATCGTATCTGGTGACATCTTGATAGAGATGCGGCGCATGTTGATAGTGAGATGCGGCGCATCTGGAGCAGAATTGACTTGATCTTGTCCATGTCAGTAGACTCTTCACTTTATGCACGTTTTGCTCCATTATTAGTCCAAAATCGCCAAGTTTCACCAAATGCTTGTTTTTACCTGAGAATTACAAAAGTAAACGATTAAGTATCAATCCTCATACATAATATAGTAAAACAAGTCAAATTAATAGGATAAATGATAGTAATAAAATGTACTTATTTGAGTTCATCAACACATCATAGCATAAATGCTTTTCCTACCAATTCTAGGGGCGAACCTCACATATTTGGGGGTGGAAAATTTTTTAGTGGTACGGTTTTTTGTGCTAGTCATATAACTCCTATCCGTGAGACGCTCATTAAGATCAAAGTTTCACTCCTATATGTTGTAAAAAATTTTAAATTTGGCACTAAAATTGCCCTAACAGGTATTTGTCTTAGTTTTATAACACATCTACCATTAAACAAACAAAAATCAAGCGCAATGGCATTCTCTAAAATCGTACTTTTACCCTCCCCTTACACTTAAGATGAACATTGTCCCCAATGTTCAAATAACAAGATGTAAAAGCATAAAGTAAAAGAACGAAATCAAATACTCCCCTGATTCGCTCGGTGGATAATGAAATTACACGGTTAGATCTTCCTCCAAAGAGAATGTTGAAGCTCCATGACTAATGCATCGCCATAAGCTTGATTCCATAAACATCTCCTTGTCCAAAATAACCTGTTAAACCTGAGAAAACAAACACGAGAACCTGCATAACATCGGCGGGAAAAATCTATATATAAGGATATAATGCTTGTGGAATGATAATTTTGCAGATTCCTGGAGATTATAAGTTGGAGATTTTAATAAAAACTTTTTATGAAAAACAAAACTTTCAAAAATTTCTGGAAATTAAATCTGACGCCGTCAGGTTATAAACCCTGACGCCGTCAGAAATGACCTGACAAAAATTTTCATTTTTAGTTTCCGGAAAATTTCTGGAAAAACCTTTACCTTACTTCCTGGAAATCCTGCAAAACATCATTATGACTCGATACAAGCATTTGACTCAAACAAACACGAATATGTATGCTAATTTATTATTATTACGATTCATGTTAATTTGTGTTCTAGTAAACCGATTTAGATTTCCCTTACACTTATCTTTTGCAAAATACCTTTATATGTAGTTAAGACGAAGTTAAAAACAACATAAAGCATTTTCACAATTTAGTTTTTAACATGAATCAATAATAATAAAAATTAAACACACATACGGAAAATAAAATCAAACAAATAAATAAACAAACACACAAAGCAAATAAAACAAATAAAGCTTGGGTTGCCTCCCAAGAAGCGCTTTTCTTTATTAACGAGTCTTGTAGCTAGACTCAAAGTCACGTACATTACGTGACTCCATCATCGGTCACGGTTCCTAGGCCATTCTCCTTCCCGGTTTTATATTCCGGTCCTAATTTCAAACAATCCTTGTAGAAACCGAATATCCTTTCCATAACATAGTCTACTCCTTTACTTCTATCCTCATCATTCCTATAGTAGACCGCTTGCTTGAGCTCCTTCTCAACATTTGACAAGTGTTGGAATTGTTCTATCTTATATGGCATTTGGTAGCTTACTTCATCGGTCTCATCCTTAAATCTAACTATCCCTAAGGAGGGTTCATAAGTCATTCTAGAGACCTCAACAAATGGTTTTCCAAAAACCACTTGAGTCAAGGATGCATCGACTATTGGGCGGATATCTTCTACAATTACAAAATCGGTGACATAGGTGAAGTTTCCTACATAAACCGGTAATCCCTTAACTCTTCCCGTGAAGTTACTCATCCAACCCTTGTCAGGGAGCATCCTATACCCAAGTTGATTTTTCATTATCAAGTTGTAGTGGGCTCTAGTCATGATGTTTATGGGCGATCTAAGGTCGATGTAAGCTTTCCACACATGTAGATGTCCGATGTTGCATGGTATGTTGAGATTAGAAGGGTCGCCTATTTCTATGATTGGTCTACCTAGGAAGTATGGTGTCTCGGGGTCATCGAATAAGTTTGTATGATATGCACGCTCTTCCTTAGTGGGTAGCCTATTGAAGTAGTCCTCATCATCATCTACTTCTTCAATCACACTTGTCCTAATTTCCTTATCAACCTCGACCTTCCTATCCTCATCCTTAGGTTCACTTTCTATCCTACCCTCATTCTTGTCACTTTCTTCCATGCTCCTATCGATTGGTTTAATAGTGACAACGTTGACGAAGTGGACATGTTTGGATGAAGAAGGGTCTTTGACTTGGGGTCCGCTATTTGTGTTCCTAGCGTCCTTATGTGGAGGTGATAACACTTGGTTATGGAGGGCTTTCAACAAGCTGTCAATTTTATTGGTCATCTCAGTTTGTTGTTGATTGAATTCGGTCTCGAATCTAGCTATCCGAGCTTCTTGAGATGCCATAAATTGAGACATCAATCCTTCAAAGTTATTGGTACTACCATTGCCGGAAGGATTGTTGTTGAAAGTACGGTTCGAGTTGGAACCGCTTGATTGGAAACGATTAGGTGGGTTGGAAGAATTGGTTTGTTGCGAGTTTTGGTTTTGTTTCCACCTAAGGTTCGGGTGATTTTTCCATGAGGGGTTGTATGAATCACCGTAATGGTTTGGCTCGGGTTTGAAAGTGTACCACTTGTCTCCCGCTCCGTCGGTACGCGAGGATGCGTAGTCCACAAAAGCTCGTTCGGGGAGTTCCATGCAATCACGAGTGTCGTGGGGACCACTACATAATTCACATGAAGAAGTGATTTTGTTCACTTGGCTTGAAGGTTTAGGAGCCTCGTAGGATTTCATGAGAAACTTGACTTGGTCTTCAAGTTCTATGATCCTACGGTCAGAAGTGCTTGAATTGTTAGAAGGCAAAGATATTGCCTTGACCGTTTTATTCAAATCACGGGGATCACTCCAACTTTCGTTGTCATAAAGAGCAAGATCCTCTAGGAGAGCCCATGATTGTTCCGCACTTAGATCACGTAGCTTGCCACCGGCCGCTTGGTCAATGGTTTGCCTCGTGGAGAGATTGATATGGTCATAGAAGATTTGGACTTGGAGCCAAAGTTCTATGCCATGGTGAGGGACTTTTTGGAGTAAGTCCTTGAATCGAGTCCATGCCTCGTAGAGAGTTTCGCCTTGACGTTGTTGGAACATCAAGATATCATTCCTTAGCTTGGTAGTTCTTCCCGGTGGGAAAAACTGAGCAAGGAAACGAGTAGTGAGATCATCCCAAGAGGTGACGGATCCTGCGGGTTGACGTTCTAGCCACTGACTAGCTTGGTCCCGCAGAGAGAATTGGAAGAGACGCAATCGGGTCGTCTCTCGAGTGGCAACATCAAGGTCTATAGAATCAACGATTTTAAGAAAGTCCTTGAGATGTTGATTAGGATCTTCAGAACGAAGTCCATGGAATGCGCATCCGCTTTGCACCAACCGGATGGTGTCGGATCGCAAGGGTGTGATATTGGCTCCTTGAGTGAGCTCAATGGTGTTTCGATAGCCATGGTGGCTAGGACGGGAATACTCTCCTAAAGTACGGGCTCTAGGAGGTGGTGGTGGTTGTTGTGGTGGTGGGTTGTGGGGGTTAAGGATATTACCATCTTCCATGATGTCGGACGGTAATGGTTACGAACAAAGACACGAAGAAAATAGATAGACTAAAGAAAACCTAGAAAAATAAAATAAAAATCTCACTAGAAAGGAATCTAGTGAGTAGACCTAATAGAAATAAAAATTCAACCTAAACAATAACTATTCCCCGGCAGCGGCGCCAAAAACTTGATTGCGTGGTTTTGTAACCTTACAACAGGTTTTACCTCTCGAGGGATCTCAAGAGGCTTACAACCCCACCAGGCAGTGTACCTGACCGATGTAGTATAGTGTAGTGGTAAGTACGGGGGATTGATCGTTCTCCACAGGGAATAGTGTTCGTTAGGTATGAAAGGCTACTCTAATTAGGTCTAAGGGTTGAGGAAGATTCTTTTTATGTTTTTATATTTTTATGAAAGCAAGTAAAATCTCGGTTTTGAAGGAGTGGGCGGAATTAGTTGCTAGTCAACTAACCCAAAATTACTACGGATGCAAATAAAATAAAATAACAAAAATGAAATGTGGTGAGAAACTTATGTGTAGAGAAATGTGTTTACTTAGATTTCCTTACTCCCTAACTATCTTTTACCGGTTAATTAGTGTGTATTAGTTGCGTGGATGACGGTTGTATTCCTTAATACCATTCGTGGGGTGGCGTACTTACTTCCCCAACTCTACAAGCTCCTACTTCACTCCTATGTCGAGCCGGCTAGGAAGCTCCTAACATGGGATCACTAGAATTCGCTTGTGCATTAAATACAACCATAAAAACCTTTAGTACGCATTTGGTTCATGTTTCTTAAGACGTTCAAGCAAGTTACCGAATAGGAAGTTAGCCAGTTTTCTTAAGCCTAACATAGATAAACAATCATCCAATACAACTAATAACACACTAACAACCAATAATCAATAGCTAGGTTTCATTAGATCTAAGCAAACACAAGATAAATTTAGCCTAACATGTTAAACAAAAGACAAGAATAAGATAGAATCAAACAACACATAGACATATTGAATGATTAATTGATAACTTATCTTTCAATGAAACATGGAAGATCTCAAGGCAAAAAGCCCTGAAAAAGTAGCTAAATTCGTCCTAGGGTTTTATCCCAAAATTCCACACACTAAGCTCTTCTTAATGACAAAAGATTAGAAAACTATATATAGATTTTTGGATCTGACGGCGTCACCTTATGGAGTGTGACGCCGTCACCTCGCCGCTTTTAGGGTTCCCGGATGACCTTCTTGACGCCGTCCCTCTTTAGCTCTTCAAAAATCCATTCTGGCTTATCAAGGCTTGACGCCGTCTAACCCTGAACGTGACGCCGTCCCCTTATGATTTAAGCCGTGACGCCCTTAATCAAGTTAAAGCGTGACGCCGTCAGAATTCACATGCTATCTTACTGGCCCGTCATGAGTAAATTTTACGTCCAACTTTTCTTGCCAAGGCATGACGCCGTCCCATGTTAATTGTGACGCCGTCAAGAGTAACTTTTAGCCGATTTTTGAGACTTTGCCGTTTTCTTCACTTTAATGCTCCAAAAACGTCCAAAATGCCTCCTTTTCCAGATTTCTCCTCAAAAGTACCTAAAATGACAAAAGGAACGATTTAGGGCAATATTTGATCAAATAAATACGATTTCGGGCTTAAATGACCCCTTAAAAGCGGTACACTTTTCGCCTCATCAATCCTCCCCTAATCTTAAGGTTGACTAGGTTAACCTGCAAGATTCCAACGTGATAGAGCTTTGAACTTCTCAGGCTTGAGGACTGCGACTTAGCAGCAGCAATAATTAGTAACCAGCAGCAACATCCATAACGAGCAAGATTCCAACTTCTATAGCATCCAGCAGCAACTTCAATAGTTCAGCAGGAATAGGAAATCTTCTTCAAAACATATTGACTGGTCACCATGACATTCACTTGAACTTGACTGCTACTTTGACAATATGTACATCAAATCACTTAAGTTTCATACGATTCTCATCACATCCAGGTGTGTTAACTCCTGTGAGAGGTGAATCATTGAAAATTAATGGATTTGATGTCTCTTTACCAATAGCCATCACTACTGGAGTAGCCAATGTTTAGGTGTTTTAGACCATGGTACATTGATAACCATCTGATTTATTAGCAAATCAGCAACTATAAACGGATTTGACTTGTCTTTACCTGTAGCCGTTTGCTCAGGACTAGCCAATTCTTAGGTTACAGCAAACCTTGGTGAATTGAATACCAAATATGGATACCAAGTGTCTTTACCACAAACCATACTTTTGTGGACTAGCCAATTCTTTGGATCCCATAAAGGGTTACATCCATGGTGAATTGAGAACCATTTTCAACTCTCAGAAATAAATCATGGGTGAGTTGAAGTACCCTATAGCTTTGAGCAAGCTATTACAGCTATCAACGGATTTGATTATCACACCAGAGCCGTACCCTCATGGTGAGTCAACTCTTTCTTGACTATGAGACATGGTGAGTTGAGCACCATTTATTGTGTAGATGTAAACACCAACACTGTACCCGCAAGGTGTTGCTTAAAACCACTTATTAGCACACAAAATATACAAAGAAACACACCATTTTTTTTTTTTTTTTTTTTTTTTTTTTGAACTAAGAATTAAGTCACACA